>QLOI01000777.1:0-21656 GCA_003313605.1 Tuber umbilicatum | reverse complement strand
TCGACCGACTGAACCAAATCCACATCCCACTCCGGTTTGATCTTGGCCCCTAACCAATCCCGCTTTTCCCACCGCACCGGGTCGTACTGTACATACTTTCGTCGTTTCCGCCATTTCCTTTTTACTTGATCAAGTTAAGCCCTTCGCTGCTTCACTGCGCCTGTCCGTCTGCGCCCAACGAATCAACCCCCCAAGGGACCTCCGAGAAATTTATAACATCAAATTTGTCACCTGCTCTTTCTCGTTCGACTTTTGAATAGAATTTTTTATATATATCTTTTCCGTTGCTTTTCTTGCTTCTTCCTTGTTCTCTTTTTTTTCCTCTTCTTTCATTTTCCCCATCCTCAGGTCATACACACCTTAAAATCAATTGGACGGACATCCGGACGGTTTACTACTCGTACATAAAGCTATATGAGCACATCCACGCCACCTTCCGGTACTATTCTGCTGGCTAGTAACAGCTGTGGTTGTGGTTTAAGCACGCCGATTTTCGTCCAGTTCTTGTCCTTATATCTGCCGTTATGAATTATAGAGAGCACAAAGAGCCGTTGCTGGGTTCCAAGACGAGCCTTGGTTAGCTTTGCCTTGTCCTACCTACTCTAGTTTTCGTGGCTAACATTGACTATTGGTTAGGCATTACGGATGTTGGGTCGGAAGCTTTGAGGCTCCCGCAAGCCATTGCTCATAGAGGGTGAATACTAGGCTTTTTCATGGGAGTTCCACTGTTTGTGCGATTGGCTGACAGAGAATTGGGGACAGGTTTAGAGCTCAGTTTCCCGAGAACACCCTGATGGCTTTTGAAGGGGCGGTTAAGGCTGGGGCCCATGCTATTGAGACTGGTGAGTTTACCTCGACAATTGGACTACGGGAGATGGGATTGCTAAGATTTGTGGTGTAAATTCAGATCTGCATTTGTCGAAAGATGGTGTGGTCATGGTATCTCACGTATGTCTTTATCCGAATCATGAGAAAAGATGTATGGGTTCGGTTGACTAACTTGACTTGGTTACTAAAGGATGCAACCCTGAAACGGTGTTTTGGCGTTGAGGGGAAACTTATTGATTACGACTATTCATATCTTAAGACTCTGCGAACATTAGAGGCCCCACACGTTCCTATGCCGACATTGAAGGAAGTTCTCGAGTTTATGTGCCAACCAGCGGTTCTAAATATGTGGTTATTGTTGGATATAAAGGTGGACAATGATGCCGAAGACATCATCCGAGAGACCGCTTCTGCGATCTATTCAGTGAATCCAAGCCGAGAGTTCTGGGCGAATAGAATAGTCCTTGGATGCTGGACACTGAATTTTTTACCAGTATGCGGGCCCCCTCTCCAGAATTGAGTCCAGTTTTGTTAGGATCCGAGTTTTCTGACAACGTGTATCAGCTGTGTAATTATTACTTACCGGAGTTTCCAATTACTGTACGCCCGAGGGCTCCAAACCCTTCTTTTTCAAGAAAGTTTGTTTGAAGCATTGCTAACGGTTTTTGGAACGGGGGCTAGCATATTGGATTATCAATTCCTTACGCACGAGAGTTTCTCAAACATCCGGGTGTTTCGTTCAATCTCTTCTATGCAATCCTTTCTGGCAAGAAAGGCGCAAAGTTCACAAAAGACGCCCGAGCGGCAGGAAGGGATATCTATGCGTGGACCGTGAACGACGAGCAAACTATGAGGTATACAATAAATTCCCCCCAAGTAGCCTCCGGCAGGAATATAATTGGAGCTTACTTGCCGGGGACCGGTTTCTTAGATGGGCGATTCGTAATGAAATCGATGGTATAATTTTTTTATTTTTTTTATTTTCATGCCCTCTCCCTTTAACTACCATTCAAGGCTACAATCTAACAACCAAATAGCAATCTGCACTGATGACCCTGTCAAGTTTCTTGAGTAAGCTACCTCCCTCCCTCTTGATTTTAGTCATATAACGTGATCGGCTTTGTCGCTTACACAATTCTATGCATTCAGCGTCTGTGACGGATATCCGGGCTGTTGCTCTTCGGGGAGCATGGCTCTTCAGAGGACTTTGCAGATTCTGATCATGCAGTTTTTTGCTTGGCTCATATCCATTGGCTTCCGATGTCGTTACGGGTTCAAGCTGAAGAAAGAGAAGAGGATTGAGATGGGTCCTTTCGGTGATCATGCTTGTTAATAGTTCTTTTCGATAAAATTGGGGTATCATGTTAGTGTTTGTATTCTTTTCATTTCCATACTTATATTATTGCATGCACATATAATAGGTTTTTCGTTTCGGGGGGGAATTTTCACAAGTTTTTTGGGTGTTTTGTTTGTGTAATATTTTTGTTGTGGATTTCTTTATCTTCCGGTGCCTCGGGGCACGGGTTTTGCAGCGGGGTTTAGTACTGGGCCGGTGTGAGCGTGCCCGTGCAGGTACCGGTACACAGAGATACAGTATGATAAAGGCGGGTACGAAAGAATGGAAAAGCTCTAGAGCTATTCGGCTTTACAAGGTATTTAGAAAAGCAAGAGGTATCTACAACACGACACTGTGTGACAGCACCGGTACTAGTGAATTGCCTAGTTGCCGTCCGTGATGGCTGAAGTAGAAGGTGAGGGAGAATCTGCTTAAGTGAGGTTTGTCTTGAATATATTTTTTTCCGCTATCGCACCAGCGCTCTAGTCCAGTACAGTGCAGCAAAAGCCTCAGGACGCCATCACATTACGATACCATACCATCAAAACGGTTCAGCTCCCAGACGTCTCAATCATGTGGCAGGGCCCTGAGGGATGAATCTAAGGGTTTCATTTCCATCTTTTTTCCCTCGATAGAAAGTTTCCGTGTAAGAAAGAGTCGGCAATTCACATAATGCTCGAAGAGGGGGTGTGTCAATGTGAAGAGTTGCCCGCCATTCCCGTTATTATACCGTATCTCCCCAAGTCAGACCTACGACAAGCGGGCGGGAAGGCGACCAAGTCGTCGCACTTTGGGCAAATGGTGAAAGACAATTAATCGGGTGGACCCCACACCCTCTCTCCTCACGGGGCGATTCCCACTCTTGTGAAAAATGTGGATCTTCGTTCGCAACCTTCTGGAGAGAACAGGAGGGAGGATTAGAGGAAGCGGTTATCGCGGTTTCGGGGCATCGAGATTTGGTGCCGTGGGTTTGATGCTAGGTGGGGAGGGTAATAAGCTTGATATCTCGAATCCGTATCGGTCCCATCACGACGTCCGTATTCGAGTGCAAGTTGGAGGGAGGTCAAAGAACGATTCTCGGACACGGGGGTTAGTGATGGAGCGGAGGCTTTACTGTTAGTGGTGTTAGGTAGAGATACCATATGCTCTTGGCCAACCTATACTCGAGTACGAGTAGACTATCCTGTCAGTCCCATGATTAACGTCTATCCCAGTATGACATTCTAAAAGAGTCTTGGCAAATGCCGATTTTGTTCGTTGTCTCCTCTGTCACTGCAGGGCGCTGTGTCCCGCCAAGTCTACCCCGCCAAACCGGTTCCAAACCCCACCAACCTCGACCACAACCTCAACTTCGACTCCCATCCCGATTCACCACGACCACACACCGGGAAAATCAGAAATGGCGCTGAAACCCATAATTGCCCCCTCAATCCTCGCCTCCGACTTCGGCAACCTCTCGCACGAGTGTTCCCGGATCATCAACTCGGAGGGCGCAGACTGGCTACACATCGACATAATGGACGGGCACTTTGTTCCGAACATTACCATCGGCGCGCCCGTGGTGACCTGCATCCGCCGCAGCGTGGACAGGAGCGAGGATTGGACGAAGGGTGTTTTCGATTGTCATATGATGGTTGCTGAGGTACTCTATATTCCCCCCACCACCCGACAAGCCTCCGGAGATGTGTTAATGGGGGTTGCGGAGCATAGCCGCAAAAATGGCTCCAGGACTTCAAGGATGCCGGGTGCGACCTTTACTGCTTTCACTACGAAGCGGCGGAGACTTCGAAGGATCCCAAGACCCCGTCCGCGGAATTGATCGGGAATATTCATGCGTTGGGGTTGAGGGCGGGTATTGCGATTAAGCCTGGTACACCGGTTGATGTTTTGTACCCGATTCTGGACGGGAGTGGGGAGAAGCCTGATGTTCGTTTTCTTCTTCTTCTCTTCGCCCGCCTTTCCCTTATGCGTCTATCCTTCTTTGGGCTAATTTGGGTTGTACAGATGGTACTAGTAATGACGGTAGAACCGGGTTTCGGAGGACAAAAGTTCCGCCCCGAGTGCATGCCTAAGGTGGAGGCTCTCAGAAAGAGGTATCCAGAGTTGGATATCGAGGTCGATGGCGGGGTGGGTCCGGGAAATATCGGTCAGGCAGCGGAAGCCGGCGCTAATGTGATTGTTGCGGGGACGGCGGTGTTTGGGGCCCAGAGCCCTAAGGA
Source organism: Tuber umbilicatum (assembly GCA_003313605.1). Lineage (NCBI taxonomy): Eukaryota > Fungi > Ascomycota > Pezizomycetes > Pezizales > Tuberaceae > Tuber > Tuber umbilicatum. Next base: position 17,273 of record QLOI01000777.1, on the reverse strand, counting down.
GGTTATTCAGAAGCTTAGGGAGACGGTGCAGAGAAGTTTGTCCAAGTGAGAAAAAAAGGAGGGGTGGGGACCGGAGTTCTCTGTTATTAAATTTCTATCCTTTCTTCCTCCTACTTTCCTTCCGCTTTTTCCACTTTTCGGGAAGGTAGAGTACCTCCCTTTGAATGCGGGCTTTTTTTCCCACACAGTTGAGCTTAGATGTTAGTTGGTTGGCTTCCAGGAATAGCTTCTAATTCATCGATTGAACTTTTAAGACGAATTATGGACTACAGCAGAAGGTTGGGGAATATACATAAAAATTTAAGGAAGGATAATACAATAGGTGCGGAAAAGGGTGTGGCCGGGGCTTAGGTGTTTATCGCTTCCTGACTCTTGCCCATTTGTTCTTCTTAACCATCCCACCTTTACCCATCCTAGCTCTCTGTAATTCCATTTCTCGCTCAGCCTGTTTCAGCTCGGCCTCCCGATGCTTACGAGCCTCTAATTCCCGTTCCTTCCCTTCCCTCGCCTTCTGCAATTTCCTCTTAGCAAGCGCCTCCTCCTTTCTTCTTGCCTTCTCCGCCTCGACATCCCTGGCGCTCTTCCTCCTCTTTTGCAATCCCTCCTCAGCTGCCCTCTTTTTAGCCTCAATCTCCTCAACTTGCTCCTTCCTCATCCTATTAAATCTCCTCTCAACCATCTCCTTCGTAGTCCCAAAATAAACCTCGGGCCGAAACCCCCTCGCCTCCTCCTCCCCATCCACGAAGACCACATGCTTCCCTCCCCCTCCCGCTCCCGCATCCCCGCCCTTATCTTTCAGCACCAACCTCTCCTCCAACCTCTCAATCTTCTTCCTCTCCACGGCGCTCTGCAACCGCACGTACCCCGAATCCTGCGTCTTTAACAACTTGACCACGTCATTGCTGAGCGGGCCCTCATCCTTCCGCGGCGCGACGTGGATTCCGCCGTCCCGCGTGCGAGAGTTGATCATTGCAAAGTAGAATTCATCGGGGTTGCGATGCGTGGCCTTCTGCCGGAGGATCTTGAGTTTGGCCTTTTTGACGTTGAAGTCGCGGGCTCGCAGAACGTAGTCCTTCTTCTTCTCAAGGAGGCCGTATTTTTGGCGGAAGGAGGGTTGGGAGCGCTCTTTGTGGTTTCGCCGCTGTGGAGGGATGGTTAGTATGGGAGTGAAGGGAGGCGGAGGAGGGTGTTACCTGGACGGCGTTGCGCATGGAAGACATATTCGGTAATTTTCGTTCGTATTTTGAGCTCTGTGTGTATGATGGTGGGGTGAATCAAGTGAGTTTGGTGAAGCACAAGGTTGGCTAGGGAGGAGTACCGTAACATGTAAAATTGAGCTTGGAGTGAAGTGGGGTTACCCGGATTTGATAATTTGTCCAATCTAATCTTATCGATCTCAAGTTGCAACTTGGTGATAGTTGTGATTAGAGTTTTCTCCGAGCACTAACTACCAAACGCAATAATGTCCACAGCTACCACCACAGTATCGCAAGACTCCCGAAATAGAGACGCCCGGGTTGAGGACTACCTGAATGACAAATTCCAAACACTTGGAGATCTAGAAAGCCTCGATGAGATTCTGAATTCCGTCCAGACCCAACAATCACAGCTTCGCACACAGGTGGCCACCCTCCCACCCAAAACACCTCTCTCCAATTAGCTAACTTTCGGAATTCCAAAAGCTCCAATCCGCCGAAACCCGCGCCGAAAAAGCCCGCACCGCCGCCTCCGAGCACTCCCACAACCTCCTCATCCAAGCGCAACTATTCCAACAGAACCAAGATGATATCGACCGCCGTCTGCAGGCAGCTACATCCTCTGACACGGCCCAAGATGCTGCCGCACAATTCGAGGCGAGCATGGAAAAACTCCGTAGATTGGACGTAGCGAAAGGATACGTTTCCTTAATCCTCCAGGTCCACGAGCTATCTGATGAGGTGAGGAAGGGGATACAGAAGGATCCGAAGCTGGCGTTGGTGCCGTACAATAAGCTCCAGAGATTGCTGAAGGGGTTAAAGTCCCGGCATGAAGAGATGGAGGGTGCAGCGGTGCATTTGGTGGACTACATTGAGAAGACTACGGGACTGCTGTGGGATGAGATGAAGAGTTGTCTGGCGGAGCAATTTGGAGAGGTGCTGAGCAAGATTGGTTGGCCGACCGTGAGCACGGACATCAGTAACGTGCCAGGGTTTGGGAAGGCCTTTGAGAAGCTCCTTGTCCTGCAGGAGCCAGAGATTGAGACCGGACTCGGGGACAACCCGTTACTACCCATGGAAGTGCTGGCGAGGCCGCTAGAGTTGAGGTTTAGGTACCATTTCGAGGGAGATCGTCAGACGAATAGAATTGACAAACCGGAGTGGTTCCTCGCGCATTTATCGTCGCTGGTCACGACGTATACTCCGTTCCTACTATCTGTTATTCAACCATTATTCACATCCTCAGCGAATCCGAGGATTGCGCAGCGGGATGCAGTTAATGAGTTTATTACCGCTTTGCTCCCTGTGCTCAGGCGGAAGATTCATCACTTGCTCCCGCAGATAATTGACCATGCGCAGTTGCTTAGTCACTTTATTCATGAGATGATTAAATTTGACGCGGAGCTTCGGGAGGCGTTTGGATACGTGCCATATGGATGCGCGGATGAGGAATGGAAAGGTGTTACGCATGAGGTGTTGGTTGCCGAGGGCGGGTTTGTGGGATGGATTAAAGTTGAGAAGGAATGTTAGTATTTGCACGATCCGCTTGCGAGGGCCGAGCTAATAGAGGATTTTATAGTTGCGCTATCGAGATATCATAATATCCTAGATGCGGAAGATGCCTGGGTTATCGATTATGAGAGCGTTGAGCCGAAGGAGACGAAGCCTACGAAGTCGGCTATCCGGTTAAGAGATTTGCTGGAGACCGTTACCGGTATACTTCCCCATTCAATGTGTTATTTAAGGGATTATTGGTTGATTTCGAGTTTGGATAGACCGATACCGGCCCTTGACGTCGTTTACGCAGCGACTCCGCTTCTTGATCGATATACAGATTTCTATTCTAGATCAGTATCATGACCGACTTCATTCCAGCGTCGAAGCGTTTAAGATGCTCTCCTCGTCGATTGCTCGAGCGGTGCAGGGGACTAGCAAGGAAGAGGTACAGTCTCTTACTGGGATTGGTGGCTTGGAGAGACTTTGTAAAGTTTATGGGAGTACTATGTCCATGGAGAATTGTATGAGGGATTGGGGCGAAGATATCGTATGTCTTCAAATTGGCACTGTTTGGTATGTCCAGGCTAATTAATGACTAGTTCTTCTTAGAGCTATGGGAAGAGCTGCAAGAGCGTGCCAGGAAAGCACAACGAAATAATGCTACTCAGAACCTGGCGGGAACCATGAATGTCCAGGAGGTTGCAAACCTCACAAGCAGCGCTGTAACCTCCGGAGAGGAGGATGGTGCACTATTCGATGAGACTGCAGGCTCCTACAAAGCTCTCCGGGCCACAACAGAAGACATGATCATCGATCTGTTAATTGGAAGCATCAAAGAGGAATTAAGAGGTTATTCCAAAATGTCAGCCCCGCCCCCATTCCCCCCCGCCTTTGCCCTACTAACCCCAAGCAAACAGATCACTCTGGTCGTCAGTAACCTCCGACCCCTCAACCCCAAGCACTATATCCCCAGAAATGGTCCAGCCTGCAACAACCACAAACACTTTCCTCTCCTTCCTCTTTAGAACCGTCGCGCCAGCAGTCTTCAAGCGGATATACAGCAAGTTTGCCGCCGGAATCCAAGCTTACCTCTGGGACAACATACTCATGCGTAACCAGTTCTCACTCTCTGGCGGTAAGCAATTCACTACGGATGTTGGTGAGTTGTGGAATGTTTCTGGGAGGTATATTGGGGACCCTGAGGCATCAATGAAGAGGGTTAAGGCTGCTTGCACGCTGCTCACGCTTGAGGATAGGCAGGAGGAGGGGAAGGTAGGGTTGAAGGAGGTTGTACAGAGGGTTTTTGAAGATAATGAAAAGGCGAGGGGTGCGTTGGAGGAGCTAGGGTTGCTTGGATGCGTTAGCACTAGTGAGGCCAGGGGGGTATTGCAGAGGAGGGTTGAGGCATGGGCCTAGGAGGGACTGCCATCCCCTTTCAGTATACCGGTTTCTCTATCTATTTGTTTCACAGCAGCGGCTTAGTAGAAGATCATGTAGTGTTAGATCTATCAGAATCTAATAACTTTAATCGTTCGTCCAAGGAGCAAGCATACAAAACTTGACAGTTAAATAAGGTAATGAAGTATTAGTGACCGATAAAATGTTATTATGATGAACACAATTCCTAGTTACGGGGAATATTTTGTAGACTGTAATAAATCGTCACCTTGCGCAAATGTTCCGCTCTCAAAGGTTTGCGCGGAGAATTCGCACACCCATGGAACCATATGGCCGATGACCCTACATTGTTCGCTGTAGATTGCCGAGCAAGATTATCGGGGCATCGGAAGACAAGCTCTCTTCGCTTAACTTACTGCACAGTTCCCCACCAAACACACACAAACACACCAATAAATTGCACTCCACTCCCCCACCACACAAACACACCAATAAATTGCACTCCACTCCCCCACCACACAAACAGTTAGCAACTACCCAATAGGACACCATACAATACCTATAACCATGCCTTCCGGTAACATTTACGCTATGGTCGATCCGGAAATATTCGCAGCGGTTCAAGAACAGATTGAGAAGGATAGTCAGGTTAAGGAAGTACATACACCCTATCACCACCATCATCGCCGCCCGGACGAACAAAGTAGGTTTTGGGTAGTGCTAAAGAGTGTAGGACATCCGCGAGGCGCTGAAGGCAATCGATAAAGAAGGTTTGCTCCCACAAGATGACTACAACATCCGACAGAATTAAGCTAATGTGACGATCAATCGCAGTCCGATTAATCACTTCCATCCTGTCAAGAGTTCACATCGTCTCCCCGGAGCACGGCAATTCCTCCCCCCCCCCCTCTCTTCCGCACCAGTATACCAGCTAGACGCAATCGCTAACGGGTAAAAGTCATCGAACTAACCACCACTACCGGCGAAGGCTTCAAGCGCCTCCGCGACGGCATTCAAGGCCTCATCGACATCGTCAAGGATTACCCCTATTACAAGTACAATGGCATCTGGTCCAGGGATATACAGAACGTGACATTCCTGGTGCTATTCCAGGGCTGGTTGCAGCGCACTTATGCCCCTGGAAACGCGGAGAATAGCCTCTTGACGATCGAGGAGGTTGGGAGTGTTTTGGGGATTCCGGTAAATTTGAAGACAGAGGACAAGTTTCACCTATCCATTGAAGAGTATTTGCATGCTGTGCTCAGTCTTGTTGAGGAATTGGTACCTTTTCTCCCCTTTCCATTTTCCCTCCTCTTCAAAGTGGGAGGCTGCGGCTGATACCGGGATAAAGACTCGTCTTACTACCAACGCTGTTACTCAACGTGACTTCTCGCGTCCCCAGATGATTAACAAATTTATCAAGGACATTCACTCTTCGTTTCAGGTCTTGAATTTGAAGAATGATTCGCTCAGGAGGAGGGGAGACGGGTTGAAGTATAATGTGAGTTTTCTCCAAGGCCGGTGTCTGGGTAATGCTGATGAGCAGGGGTGTAGGTCAAGAAGGTTGAGGAGGTCAACTACGATCTTATTCTGAGGAACCTAATACCTACAGGTACTGATGAGGGAGCCGAGAAAAAGGAGGATGTCATGGAGGATGTCTAGGGGGCATCGGAGCAGCAGGAGTAGCGCAGTGGTAGTATTGATTTCATACCAAAAAAACCCCCATTGCGCAGAATCAGAGCTGTTATGACAGAGAAAATCCCCTACATCAACTATTCAGACACAAAGTCCTTTGAAAGTGATATGTAGCAAACTATTTTATGAAATTAGGAGTGCATGTCTGCCCTATTTTTACAATCGCCAAGCGTACTTTTTCAACAATCGTATCCCGGATACTGTGTGGAAGGCACTATATCGGTATTTTCCGAATCCAGGCGAGATATTCACGAACCCCCGAGACCGTGGGGGAACCCGGTTGGAGTGATACCATATTCCTTCTAATATGGAAGTGAGTGTATGCACAGCAAATAACACTGTACAGCACTCCACACAAAACCTAGCATGGTCACGAGTGATATCCAATGATGGACGCCGGGGGGAGCACGGTAGCGGATCACATGCATGTGGTTACCCTACCTACATTCGTGAGCCCACGCCGGTGCCAACAATGCCCAAGCACTAGCACAATCTCCAGAAAGATCTCCGCTGCCCGTACTAGCCATTGACATTCGGACAGTTACTACAAGTCGGTAAACCTTCCGTATCGGCTAGTGCATATGCCGACGAGAGAGGGCTGATGGCCCAGGCCCACCAGAAAGGAAACGACGTAGCTTTCGGCCCGGATCCGGGTTTGGACAACGTTAAGGGGCTTCCTTTCGAGTGGGCGTATTCACCAGTCGGTCGGTCGACAAGAAAGGTTTACCGAGTTGTAGCACAATCCGAACATCAATAGTTGGTACGGACGGCGGAGAACCTTTAGAGGTTATGGTATGGTAGTCGCTACGGTACCGCACAGTACATGAATTCAATTGTGAACATTGAGGCGAGTGATAGACACTTCATAGTACTATCATGCAGTACCGGTATTGAAAGTCGAGCTGAAAGTCCTTTCTGAGAAACTGCGTACTCTGGAGACCGCGCTGGGATCAGGCCCGTCGTATTTTTGGTACCGCATGCATAACACCCAACACGCCGCAAGGTCCCTCCCTATCTGTGCACATCAGCCGCCCCTTGTTTAATTAGTCAATCGTTAGCTCAGGGCATCTCCTAAATGGTGACCACGGTGTCCCTGTCCGTCCCTCCACAACCAACCCAGTCGGCGAGAAACGCGACCCCGATTCCACAGCATTACGACATAAGCCTACGATAACGATACCTTACAGTAATTCATTGCTAAGAAGAGGAAGAGGGAAGAAAAAACTTGCCATTCAAATGAGGAGTTTTACGGGGCGCTTGTGGATAGCGGTTTCGCTAGTGTTATTCTTCTTCGCGCTCGTTTCGGCGAAGGAGGAGAGGAATGTTTTGGAGCTTTCGAGTCGGGAGGTAGAGGGATTGTTGCAGGTATGTTTTCTGGGAGACGGGCACCGCTATGGAGAGGTTGCTAATGCGGAGTAGGAATGCCCGCTCGTGCAGAAATTGAATCACGAGCGCCTCGCGAATAGTCCCGAGACGTCGAGTCTCATGAAGAGGGTCTTCGCCATATTGTTTCCTGCGGGGCCCGCTGTGAATAGTCTGTTGGCCACGGCGTATATCTCTGGACCCCCCAGTGAGTTCCTTCTTTACTTGGTATGAGAGAAGGGAAGGGAGGCTTGCTGATGGGATTGAAATGGGGGGGAGGCTAGATTTTCTGTTGGCACTCGTTCCTACAAATATCGATCCTGCCAGTCTCTCCGTCATGGTCGCGTTTGCCGTCGGGGGTTTACTGGGAGACACGCTGCTACACCTGATCCCGCAGACCTTCATGGGAGAACCGCACGGTGATGGGGTGCACTTTGTCATGCTCGATCCGAAGCGGAATGCATTGCTTGGATTGTTCATTTTCGTCGGGTTCGTCACGTTCGTTGCCATGGATAAGACTATGCGCATCCTGGGCGGTGGGGACGGGCACTCTCACTCGCACTCTCACACCCACGAGGATTCTGAGGACACAAGCGCTAGCACTAGCTCCAGCATCTACGTGGGGGACAAATCTGGCGACGTAAAGAATCGAAAGGGCAAGCAGTCCTCCACCCCCGCCGACAAGGCGAAGGACGGCGGGGCGAAGAAACCCGAGGCGAGCAGCTCCATTAAGCTCTCCTCATACCTCAACCTCATCGCCGACTTCTCCCACAACATCACCGACGGCCTTGCTATGTCCGCTGCCTTCTACGCTGGTCCCATGGTCGGCGCGACCACCACCGTCGCCGTCTTCTTCCACGAGATCCCGCACGAAGTCGGCGACTTCGCCCTCCTTGTCCAATCCGGCTTTACAAAGTGGCAGGCCATGGGCGCGCAGTTCTTCACTGCTGTCGGGGCCTTCTTGGGAACGTTCATTGGCATCGCTATTCAGACCTATTCCGCCTCTGGCGCCGCAGCGGAGGCCGTCGGTGGTGAGGGGTCCGATGCGGGGATTTGGGGCACTGGGCTGACGGCTGGTGATCTGGTGCTTCCGTTCACCGCTGGTACCTTTTTATATGTGGGTTTTAGCGTGATCCCCGAGCTGCTGGAGACTGGGAAGAATAAGGCGGAAGAGGTTAGGAAGTCGATTACTCAGGCGTAAGTTCCCCTTGGTAAACCATGTTGATGGGGTGTGTCACTGATCGGTAGAACAGTATCGCAATGGCTTTGGGCTTCGGGATTATGTTTGCGTGAGCCCTCCAGATTTGACTCTTCTCGAGGAATGTTTTTTTTTGGCGCTAACCAGCTTTCATAGCATCTCTTGGGCTGAGGGCTAACTTCACAATACTTTACAACATCTCGCCATCTCGCCCCTTGATACCAATTCTTAGGACAGAATACTAGAACAATACAAGTAGAGCTTTCAAAGTAATGTTTATCTAATCTAAAAGCAAGAATCAAAAAAAAAAGAGAAGAGGCAAGCAATGAAACTCAATTGATACCCCAGCAAAAGTACCTCTACAAGTTTTAAATCTTGAAATTCATGGTATTTCGATTCACACACCAAAAACAAGAGAGAGAAGAAAAGACAAAACTCCCATTTAATATCATAATAGAAACATGAACCCTCCCCTAAATCCTCGCACGCTCCATCATCATTCCTCATCTCCAAGTGCCCTCCCATTAAGCATACCATCCGTCCTCCTCCTCTGCCGACGAAAGTACCCAGCAAGCGTACCAAACAGGCCATAAACCCACCCACCACCAACCAGTATTCCACTGATAATGTTGACCAATCTATGTACCACCGCACACCGCATTAGCCCTGGCCCGCACAGCCAAATAAATAGAGGGGGGGTAAGTATCAAATAAAAACAAACCTAACGACAAAAGCCAGCAAGGCCGTCCTCCGATCACTGATTGTGAGGGATATGGGTTCGATATCGTACTTGAAGTAAATCCCGGGCACGGAGTAGGAAGAGATTTTGCGGGACTGCTCGGTGACAGCGTACTGGTTCGTCAGGAGCGATTTCCCGGAAGTTTGGGATTCGTATGTTGTCGGAACTATGGAGAGGAAGTATTGGAATTTGTAGAAGTCTAGTGGGTGAGATGAGTATCATTAGTAAGGGGAACTAAAGGGAGGAAGAAGGAGAAATACTCTCGTCAGTTTTGGAGACGACCCCGTCGAGCGGGTTCACAAGTTTCGGGTAGTAATCACCGAACGATAGTTCGTTGATTACGTGCGAGAAGTTGAACACTTTTTTACCGCCAGCCATTCACATCAGCCCAAGAAAAAAGTCGACGGCGGGAGGGCAACGACCGGTGGAGGAAGGAAGGAAGGAAGGACTCACAATGATGATCAACGTGCGCCCCATCCTCCCAATACCCATGTCCCTTCGCCGTGATGTGGAAATCGCCCTGAATCCGATTAACCCCCATACTCCCGTAAATCCTACAACTGCCCCCGCCCTCGCCGCCCCTCCCAGCCAACGAGGAGAACAATCCTCCCTTCCTCACGCCGCTCTTGAAACCCCACTTCTTCCCCCCCTTCCTGAGGACCTCGCGCACGTGTCGCTCCATCTCCCGGTTATCCCCGGCCTCCGAGTAGAGCTTGTGCGCGCCCCCGTCGTCGAACCGCACCTCCTCCTGCGACAGCAATTCCCCGGCCAGTATCCGGTCCTGCATCGCGTCCTGGACGTTCAGGTGCAGGTTGGAGCACGGCATGGCCACCGTTATGTCCAGGTTTATCTGCATGTCGTGGCCTATGCCCGGCTCCACCAGGAATGTGTGCGACTCGTTGCCCGTCAGGTAGTTTCGTAGCTCCGTGAGGGTTAGGTATGCGCTCGTCAGCAGGAGGAGGAGGGTGATTGCGCCGCCGCGGGGGGTGCGGGTTGTGTATGTTGCCCGGGTTTTTGCTATGCGGCGTTGTTAGTATGGTGGATGCGGCGGAGGAGGGAGGGTGGTGAGTATATACGCACGGAAGGCATCGAAGGTGCGCACACTCTCGCCGAGAGAGGTGCGCTTTTCGCCAAAGAATTCTTCGTTCATTGTTGCATTAGTGGGGTTTGTGGTGGTGGTGGTGGTAGTTGGAACTGTGGGGGAAATTTTGGGGGGTTTTTTTTTGGTGGTGAAGAGGACAGGTTGCGAGTGAGGCGCGTAAAGCATACCCCTTGCATTTTTGGTTGCTATAGTTGCCTGCTATCCCATAATGGAATGGGCTGTGACACAAGTTACTCTCCTACAACATTAGACAGAACAATTAATTCATCTCTCCGGTGGTCAATTCCATCGGTGGCATGATAGCCGTAGTAATACATTCTTTTGATACAGAAATTATAATAGTTGTATGTGGAAAGAAAAAGCCAACCTTCATCGCTTTCCTTGCTCGCTCAACTGACGGTTTTCATCTCGCATTTTTGAACCGAATCAAGCTTGCTTACTCGCGAAGGAAAAGAGAAAGAAAAAAATAAAAAGCTACAAAGGCAAACGCTTCCCTGGGTACGCCCAGCCCAAGCTTTTCCCAACCACGTATCCGATATACGCTCCGGTGACGATAGTAACCGGCCACTTCTGCCATTCGCGATCCCTATAAACTCAAGTAAGCCAAATTACCATACCATACACACCATCCCCCCTTCAATCCCTCAGAAAAAAAACCAAACTCACCAATCTAATCCCACAATTAGCCCACACCTCCAGGAAAACATCATCACCAAAAACCAGGGAGAGAGAGAAAACATACCCAAAGGAATCGGCACGGCCCCAACCCACGCACCCACCAACGCGCCGACAGCACCAGCAAAGCACTCCTCGGCAACGGCCCTCCCTCCCAAAACCTCCCTCCAGATCCTACCTTCGAGGCGATACTTATACACCAACGGCGCAACCGCCAGCAACGCCGCATGCATCGCGCACAGCACTGTGGGGAGCACATGCGTCGTCAAAGGGGCGCCGAAGAGTACGATCAGTACGTAGAGCGCTGCCGTGCCGATTGTCATTGCGAAGAGGGTCGCTAGGAACGACGACTGGTGAAATTAGTCACAGCTGTACACGCTATATATGCGGCAGTGGAGATAAGAAAGGGAGGAGGGGGAGGAGGGTACAATTATCTTACTACTAACCCCCACAACCTCCTTCTTCCCCGTCCCGGACGGGGAAACGGGGTTCAGCATACGGAGGCAGCGGACCTGATAGATTGCTTGCAAGAGCGCTAGTCCCGGGAGCGTCCATAGGAGTGCGCTCGCCGGGTCAGAAACTAGGCTTGGAAAGGCTCCGACGAAGCTACTTGCCAGGATCGCGGTGTGTATGTGTGGCTCCGTCGCGCGCATCGCGGAAGTTCTCGTGGCGGCGGGTGTGCGGCGGGGGTGGGTTTTTGTGGTTGGCATTTTTTCTTGGTGTGTTTGTCGTTGTGGTGGTGGTGAATTGTACGGGTAGCACTAAGGGGATTGTTGATGCTATAGGACAGGAAGAGTGGCATAGGTTTTAGATCACGTGCTCACGCACAACCCATCACTCGAACCTCATACCTTCACCCATTGGAAAAAATGTCCAGCACCCGGGGGAAGTTTAAACTTCTTCCCTTCATTCCCTCCAGCCCGCCGCCCTAAGTGATAAACTACTCGGTGCCAAGGACAGGGAAGAATAACCCCAACCCAACCAACCCCCCACACCTTTCCCCTGCTCGTACAGCACAGAATCCTTCTTTCCTGAGGAGTAGTCCTAGGGATAAAAGCAAGTCACGAATCACTCACCAATCCGCGTCCCCAAGAGGCCACCAAATCTGGCCGTCCCGTCCGCCGCCCCTCCGTGTCCGTCCGGGCTAGCCTGGCGGTGGGACTGGTTCTGGCGGATACCAGTGTCTTAACACTACGACAACGCAGTATCAGTCAGTCTACAGCACCGCTTGTACTCGTACGAGTACAGTACTGTGCGCACCCATATACTGCTCCACGATAGACAAAAGTATCAGACGGGCAGACGGAAAGTTCAGCTGATTCCACGTGGCGCGCGATATTCTACCCAATAAAGTCATACCGGCACGGTACAATGCCACACCATATCATACAGTAACTCACAACAACCCGCTCACTACAACTCCCTCTCCCCTCACAGCACACTCCAACACGGCAAAGAGCAAACGGGTCAACAAAACAAAGGACCCCACCACCCCACAATCCGCGGTGCCACGAGTGAACACCCGATATTTTAAAAATAGACACTCGCGCACGGGATTCGCCCAGATCTCCCTCCTTCCGGACGAACAAGTTTCCTTCCTATCTTCCCGCTCATTCCTTCCTGGTAGCGGTGGATGGATGATGTGTGGTGGAGTGGGCCAGCGATCACGGGGGAGAAAGGGAGTGTGAAGATCGATAGGTTAAGGGTCATTGATCAGTAATCATCGGATTGGAGGGAGTATTATATGCGCGTTGACAAGGAAGGGCAAGGGCGAAAGCCAATTCGTGGCCCGCCGTAGTGATACCTAAAGGGGTCGTAGATTAACCCATACAGGTACCGGTACAGTAGGTATGATACATCAACAGGACTGGCCGTCCAAATTGGGTGAGTGCTCCCGTTGGAGATTGAAGCGATCATAAAGAGTGTACAGTACATAGGTACCGTAATGGGGAATCTAAAAAAAGAACTTTTTCAATACAGAGTTATTCAACGTTTCGTTGCTTTTAATTGCATCCCAATGCATGGGAAAAAACCACCACCTTAAAAGTATGATATAGCTAAAACAAACACCGTAAAGCAGAGCCTTTATGTGCAGAAAAAAGACATTACAACAAGAGATTTCCAGCCCAGAGATACGTACTAAAGGGAGGAATAGTAAAGAGTAGCAGTAAAAAAAGAGTACTAATGAGTAACCGCAATGCAAAACGCTCCGCTGCAAGGATGGTTGAAAATCCATCCTCCCGTCTGAGCTCAATTATCCCAGACGCACACCCACCTATCCTGGCTCCGGATCGTAGCCGCTCCATCTCAACGAAAGAACTTCCACCTCACAAAAGAAGGCAAGGGAACCCTGTATAAAATATGAAAAGGAAAGATACTTATGAGCTGTTAGAATCGAAAGAGAGCCGTGCCCATTTTACCACATCAACTCCTCATAGCATGAAGAAGCCCAAGGCAGCAATAACAGCTACAATCACGCTATCTCCTCCACTAACCCTCAATCCAACATTCTGAAGCCCGGGTGCACCAGGGGTTTTAGTCGATGATGGTGAGGGTTCCTCTGGTGCAGTAGTGGGCTCATCTGTAGGCGTAGGGACAACAATGGTGACGTCCGTGACGGTGGATACACCACCATCCGCACCAGTGACGGTCCTAGTGATTTTCGAGGTGAGGGAAGTTGTTCCTTTTCCGGCGGCGGAAGAGGACGCCGAAGTGGTCGGTGGCCGGCTTTCGGAACTGGGGGTGGTTGTCGATCCACGCGTTGTCTGAGAAGCCTGAGAAGACTGAGAAGTCTGAGAAGTCGACGAAGGCGGAGTGGTGACAATGGTTGTAGGGGTTGTGGTGGGAGGACGGCTCGTATTTGTCGTTGTGGTATTCGATTGTCGTTTCGCCAATTTGACTAGACGGGTGGCATCAGCAGCCCGTTCGCGGTGGATGACATCAAGAGCGGGTCGGTCGCCGGGGAACACACCATGCTTGAACTTGGCCCCATTGTAGTCGTGAAGGGCTGCATGGAGTCTATCCTGCGGGACGTCCCTCGCGAGTTCTTGAAACTGCTGCTCATTGTCCGCAAGGATAGCGGGGGTAAAGAGCAACAGAACGAAGAGCAACGAACTCAAGAAGGAAATCGAACGACGAGACATTGTCTTGTGAAGATTGATAGGAACGGACAAAGTTCTTATCAGGAGGAAGAGGAGGGGGAAGAGATAAAATCGTAACGGATCGTGACAATTGAGGAAATGGGCAAGGGGAGGAAGGGGAGGAGGGGGAGGAGAGATTTTTGTCTTTCCCTTGGTAAACCTTGAGTGTTTGCGAGAAGTCTGTTCAAACACTAAATGAAGAAATCGAGAGGAGGTTGGGTGTGGGGCTCTATTGACTTTTATGTTAGCGGAGGGCAAGAGACCAAGGAAGGCGGCTGAAGGTGACGGGAAGGAAGCCAGTTAGGACGTGGAAGCCAGACAATAGAGGGCCCCAGCAACCATGGACCAACAACCAAGGGGAGAGCAACCGGCCAGTGACCACAACGAACGGAGAAGGATGCAAGAAGCGTGTGAGAAGAAAAAGGAAAGAAAAGAAAAAAAGAAAAAAAAAAAAAAAGAGGAGCTTGTAACAAATGTAAAAGTTTCAGATGAGGGTTGGTCTGGCGATGCTTCGTTTCCTGCTACAAGGAAGGGCTATTGGGACAGGCTATCATACGGTCCGACATGTAACAGTGGTACAACCCAGCCACAGGATTTAAAAAGATAATTTCGAGATTTGGGAATGGCAAATATATGGGATAAAAAGGGAAATCAAAATGTGCAAAGCTGGAATATCGATGAGGGGTAGGGTAAAAATGGATAAGGGAAATCTTTCGAGATCATCATTCAGACATTTACCTTTCGAGATCGCCAAGCCTAAAAAGGGTGCTTTATTATTTTTTATCTTTTGGGGGGTTCCCTTCTCACACGAAACGCGTGTTAGAGGAAGCAGAAAGAAAAGCGCTTGTTCCGAGAGGTGTGATTCGTAGCGATTGACTGGGGCTTGAAGACAAAAGCGCGAGAGGTACAGTACCACCGTAGAGGATGGGGGGGTATAAAGATGGTTTGATGGAGGGTTGGAGGATGAAGTATGGTAGGGGAGTGAGGGGAGAGGGAAAGGTGAAGGCGAGGATGTAAGAAGTAAGACTGGATGCTGGGACGACTGCAGGCCCTATAAGTATGATACGAACGAATCGCAACCCGCTGAAGGGCATGAGGGATCGGGGAGAAGGGACTCAAGGGCGTCGGGAGTTTCTATTTTGGTGGATGGGCTGTGTCCCCCCTCCGGCTATGCGTTCTTTTGATTCGTTACCATTGATTGATCGGTCCATGGAAATGGGAAAAGAAAATAAAGGAAGGAAAAATCAAAAAGGAAAAAGAAAGAAGAAAGGAGGGATGAAGGACAGTAAAAAAAGTAAAAATAAAAAATAGGACACTTGACAGAGCACAGAGCGGCATCCACTTGCACAAAAAGGACTCCACAGCTCTCCTACTATGGAATGACAACCAATTGAATCCGTGACCAACCCTGGAAGGCTTCAAATCTACTCGAGGACTCGAGCACTCGCTCGACTAGCCCTGCAGAGTTGGCGAATCCTCACAACACTGCCCTGAAACGAATCAACAGGCACAATTTCCTCCGGAACTGGAGACGTGTTTATGGAATTCCATTCGTCTCTATCTCGGGAGGCCCAGCATCCAAACTGTCAATGAATGCCACTATTATCCCTTTAGGGAGGTAGCTATTTCTCCCCGGACAAATCACTTCGCATCATCCTGCCTGCGGTTTGGATAGCGCTGCACAAAAACACACAAGCGTTTACCTATCCGCACAGAATAGGGAACCGGTGTCGGTCCATCCCAAAGAACTATCGCCTGCGACCCTTTCGTCTTTTTACCTTTGGTGGCGGCTGGCCGGATTCTGTTTGCCTGCTTGCGCTTGACCCACTCGCATGCATGGCCTTGTGAAAGTATCGGACGGGCAACCAGCCAACCTCTTGGCAATATCGACCTTCCATCTGTCTGCGCAAAGGGGAGAGTGCTTACCAAAGGCTAAACCAGAAAAAAAAGAACGCCAGGATCCTCGGAAGAATACGGTATTCTCACGGGGCGGGGACTCAGAGCATTGGACCTTGCTACCAGGTGCGGGTATTGTTAGTCATCATAGTCAATATCCCTACGGTCCAGGGCGGATACGGTATCAGGGGGGGAATAAGGAGTGCACTCGAGTACTAGGGTTAGGCATAAAATAACAGCACTGACCAAAATTTCAGCAGCTACAGTACACCCTAGGAACAAGTTCTATTTCCTCTTCTATCAGTCAACTATGATCAAAATTTGATATAATTGATCAAATGTACGAGCACACTACATCTATCAAAAGAATAACTTTCTCCGGACTGCTCTTGCTGAATGATGGAAGGCTTGTATTTTTCAGGCAAGCTGGTCGCAGCATGCGACTACCGTAGGTTACCGTAAAAACTCGAATAGAAGAAAAATGTGTTGGGGCGTTGGAATTCCCCTTCTCGGCTAAGCTTGGGGAAAACACTGCAAACTCAGCCCTCAGCTAAGATAAAACAAAAGGAATATAAACAGCACCTCACTAGGAGGACAAGTACGAGTACAACGTCCTAGCACATTTCTCTTCTGCTCGAGTATTTGAGTGCTGTAATTTTGACCAAAATCAGTAGCAAAACCCCTGGTCTGTGGCACTATTTTATGCCTGACCCCTGATATTGACGGGACTCTAGCAACCACTTCCTCACCCCAACGCCTACAAGTAGTCACGCTAGAGGCCGTACCGGTTGACAGTAATTTACTATAATACCGGTAGTTGTATAGCCACACCTCTGTACTCGTACTTGTGCTCGAGTACGTATTAGGTACCATATGCCACGACACGGACACTTCAACTCGACCTAAACCGCAGAACACCGCAGCCTATTGGCCAGCAACCGATAAAAGTAGATCACAAAATACTCGAGCAATAAAAGCACCCTATGAACAAATCAACGAACCCTACCGTAGTCCAACCTTCAACATCGTTGTGACACAATTCCACCAATCGCGTGGTTGCGCCTCAGCCCCATGCATAGCACAGCAAAGCAACGCGAGAAAAAAAAGAAAGAAAGAGAAACACAACGACCAGTCCAATCTCGTCACACAACGCTCTCGCTACGAGTACAGTAACTTACTCGTACTTGAGCACCGCACGAGTACGGTACTCGTGCAGCCCACAAAAGTGACACAACAAGGAAATGTCGCACACAGCGACAAAGTGCTTTGTATGACACCTCGATCTCTACTCCCCTTGTTACCAGAGTCAGTGTCTCGCCCGCTGGCGCTGCGAAAAGCATGAGAGCGCCGACCCAAGAAGTCGGGGGGGGGGGGG
>QLOI01000775.1:0-22074 GCA_003313605.1 Tuber umbilicatum | reverse complement strand
GGGGGGAGTGCGGCTGTGGGCATTATTGCTGCTTTTGCATGGGTGAGCACTCGGGGTGGTTACGGTGCGACTTCCAGCGAATGCCTCAATGGATGGGTGGGTTGATGGGTGGGTGGATAGGATGCGATGGAATGGGATGAGATGGGATGAGTGAGTGGCTGGGGTAAGATAATGCGTTCCGACCCGAGGTACCGTTGACTAGTATCATACCGGCAATTCTACAAGGAAGCGTGTGCATGCGTGTGCTGAGGTTTAAGCTAAGCCACCCCATGGAGGAGTCGGCCCCATTCTCTCCCCCACTGACCCGGAAAAAATAATTCCGGAAACGGAATTGATTGGCATTTCGAGTGATATATCGTGATCCTTATATTTCGATGACATGGGACTTTTTCCTTTTTCTTTTTTCCCCCCTCGTCAACGTTTGTCCGAGGCTTTTTTTGAAGAACCGGTCGGGGGATTGGTTTGATTAAAAAAAAATGAAAAAGAAAAAAAATGCCTACAAAGTTTCTGCTTCGGGGTATTTTGTATGGAGTGGCTTTCAAGCCCGGACTTTGTCAATGTTAGCGGGAGAGGTTTCTTTCTTCTTTTTTTTCCCCCCGGTCTGGCCTACCGCGGCCATGTGTGTTTTTACCCAAAAATATTAAAATGAAAAAGGATACAGCTATCCGGCCTTGTATTATAGCCGGGTTCGGAATTTTTTCTTTTCATTCCCAAAATTACCCCTCGGATGTACAGTACTCGCACAGCGCCTCTTGTTGTAACTGTAGCTGCACATACCAAGGGATAAGTGTTACCGGGTTATCGCTAATATACTTGGGGAATTGGTCCTGATTTGCTCTGCGCGGGCCTTTAGAAACTCACGGTGGTTATCTAGCATAGAACGTGGTGACATGAAGTACGCTGCAAAGCATCGGATCGGAGGTACTGCGCTGTACGTGAGGTGGCTCCATAGCTCCGGTATCGATATCACGGCACTGGCTAGTACTCTGCTCCGCTCCAAACATAAACCTGTACTTTTTAAGGTACGACACATGAGAATGTACCGTACTTTGCATTGCCGATATCTCTATCATCACCGCCAATAGGAAACGCTCTATCTAGCTCTGATACAACAAGAAATATAATAAAATTATCCCAAGGCAGGTATGAGGTGTATCACGGAACACAGAGATGATATCTCCGCGTATGGTAATCACCGCACCTTCCTCGCAACCCAGAACTGTGCTTCATAAGCGTTCCGGCTCAAGCTCTCCTTATCCCAGCCATACCCTGCCAGACGCCCGCGCACTTTTCCCCCCCACTCAGGTACCTGATTGTTGAAACTATCCGTGCCGAAACGGTCATCCGTGGGCAGCAGCTCGAATCCCAATCTCTCCGCCATTTGCAGTACCTCCTCCAGCGACGGCTCGACCCACGGGCGGGTTCCGTAGAGTAGCGGGCCCAAGTTAATCCAGGCCCCGCCAGTTTTGAGCACAGCGTGAATGTTCTCGAGGTACTCCACGACGTTCCTAGCCGTGTCTATGAAGAACAAAGTAACGACGACGTCGTAAGATTCCCTGTCGTCCAGGAACAGCTTCGTAAAATCCCCTTCTAGCAAAGTGTACCTTTTGAGTGTCTCGCTGGAAGGGTGGACCTCCGGGAAGGTGACGCCTCGGAGCACATTCCTGCTCTCCCGTTGGTGGGACCACCAATTCAAGAACGGGTAGTAGGTGTGTTGAATCCTTTCCTTATCATGATCAGCGAGCGATAGCACCCATCTGTGCGCCATCGACACGTAAAAGCTGTACTCGTTCGCGACAGTGGTGAACCCAAGCGCACTTATCTCGTACGCCAATCTGCCGAGGCCGGCGCCTGGCACAAGGATTTTCTGCCTAGCTCTCATATCCCCTCCCTCGGGGAACAGGGTTTCCAGGGTTGAGAGGATCTGCACAAATGCTGACTCCCGCTCGTGGGCCCCGGCAGTGGACCAGTCGCGGACGAAATGTTTGAAGGACTGCACGACCGACGTGTGGTCACCTATTGGTCGCGGATCCGATTTGTGCGCAGACCGGAAGCGCAGGAGGTCCGGGAAGGACACGTTGTAGAATGCTAAGCTGTGACCGAGGATCTGCTGGGCTATCCGGTTGTTCTCCTTGATGAGGTTGGATGTTTCGTCCAACCTCTCGAGGTAGCTGGATGACATTATCTGGAACTTGTCAGCTTCCTGCAGAATAATATGCACCGTTGCAATGCATAGTAGGTCTAAATCCAGACCTGTCTTTGCCTATCACTGAGCTTCCACCATCCGCTCCTCTTCTTCTGAACTCCAGCCTGCGCTCTGTCGCTGTACTCCAACAATCCCACCATCGCTGCGAGCAACCTCCTCCTTGGATGGCTCTCCAATCCCTCCCAACCCGGCGTTGCAAGCACCTGTCTCAGAACATCCTTCCTCCCGCTGCCACTTACATTGTTCGTACCTACAAAGTCCGCAATGTCGTCGCCGGACACTCTCAGATACGGGATTGGGGAGCTTACAGGATAAACAATGTTCCGGAATGAAAATAACGAGAGCGGATACTGGACCGCCGCGATAAGTCCGAGGCAGGCTAGGAGCATCCAGATACTTGCACTTCCCGCACTTCGCGCCATTTGATCTATCAATGTGGGGGGGAGTATATTTTCTAACATACAGCGCTCGTGTTGTGGCGGGGGGGGGGGGGAATAGCTTGTAGTTGCTACGTAGTTTATGTTTCTTGGGGGACTGGACAATGTGGCCACAAAGGTGTCTGCCAAGAGCTTATTGCCCAAAGTATGGCAGTCTAACAGTACTTAGCTCAGGGACTGAGACGGCGTCCTTACCATACTTGTATAAACAGTACTTGTGCTCGAGTACTCGAGCAGATTTCAAGGCACATGATATCGTGTTTCTTCGAGCTAATACAGATTGGAATTGAGACTAGTCTAGATTTACAGCCTTTATTGATTATGGCAGGAGTAACCTGGAAATGGAATTCTATTGATATTTTACCACGCGAGATCTGGGCAGACAAAACCCCAAAACCTTAAGTTACTTCCGCAATTGATAAAATCCCGGCGCATATTCCAACAACCAATCCTTCTCAATCACGGTAACCTGCAAGAGCTCTATTAGCAAACAAACCACTCGTACTCAAGTATCGCAAGCGCAAGATAAAATAAAAAGGAAGGGAGAAAAAGGTCTTACATCTCGAATGAAAGTCTTCTTCCCAGTCTCCACAACCTCATGAAAAACAACCCAATCCGCCTTTCTATTGAACATAACACTGCTCGGATGGGCCCACAACTGCATACCATT
Source organism: Tuber umbilicatum (assembly GCA_003313605.1). Classification (NCBI taxonomy): domain Eukaryota; kingdom Fungi; phylum Ascomycota; class Pezizomycetes; order Pezizales; family Tuberaceae; genus Tuber; species Tuber umbilicatum. The sequence continues at coordinate 18,761 of QLOI01000775.1, read as the reverse complement.
AACACTTCGAAAGCTCCCATCAGGCTGCATCCTAGCCGCATGCGCGAAATACCCCGTTGTCAAACACCTCCTTATGCCCCCGGCCGTCGGCGTGCCACCGCCGCCCTCATCAGACACCCGCAGGTTGAATTTGTCAACATACCTCCTCAGCTGCTCGCGGACGGAAACGGCGCGCGAGAGGGCCCGGAAGTTTAGGTAATGGTCTTTGCACCACTTCGCGGCGTTGGGTTTGTTGGCCTTTGGGGCGAAGGCCTGGTAGACATTTAGAAGGGTTAAGTGATCACCTTCTTCCACGGCGAATTTACGCTTTGCGGATTCCGCAGGCTTTTTGGAACCCTCGTGGGTAATGAAGACGTTTTGCACGCTCGTCATTGCTGCTATGCTCAAGATTTGGTCGGTGCACTGGAAGGTCACTGAATTTAGTAACTAGAGAGGCCATTGTTAGAATACGGTAGTTGTACAGGTATAACACCCGAGAGGTAGAGGGGACCAACTATCTTCGCCGTCATAGGATCCACCGGCATCTCAGCCATTCTCAGCCCCAGCGGTTTGGTAAGTCTGGCATAATCGTCCAATGCCCCCAAACTGAAGAGTAACTCCAGCGCTCGAACCATGAGCTCGCTTGGAGGCGGAGTGATGAAATCAAAACGGACTACATTATCTATACCCAGGGCCTTGAGTTGTAGCAGAACCGGAGCAAGGTTACTCCTCTGAATCTCTGGTACTCCCATCTCGGCCATAACATCGTTAAAAGTTCTCTGAGTGTACAACCTAAAGCACTTCCCCGCTCTTGTCCTCCCTGCCCTACCCGCCCGCTGCGTTGCCGACGCCCTCGAAACTGGTGCAGTACTCAAAGCTTCAATCCCCGTCTTAGGATCAAAAGTACGCAACTTGACGAAACCAGAATCTATCACAAACACAATATTCTCGATCGTGACTGAGGCCTCGGCGATGTTTGTCGACACTATGACCTTGCGGTAGTTTTCCGGAGCAGGGTCGAAGACAGCTAGTTGCTCATCGTTCGGTAGCCCCGCATATAACGGGAGCGGTAAAAGCTGCGGGGCTCGTGGGTGAAGATCCTCAGCACGCTCCCTTATCATGGAAATAGCAGTTTCGATCTCCTCACGCCCCGTTAAGAATAATAGAATGTCCCCTTCACCCTCCTGTATTTAGCATTGATGTCAGAGTCTGCACATTTAATAGTTTATCCAGGAAATGTGTGCTCATGGATCGTGCCTTTAGGTGTATATCAAAAACAGTCCGCACTGCCTTCTCCACATAATTTTCCGTAGGCTCTTCAAGGTAGAGTACATCGACCGGATAGCATCTCCCTTCTAGCGAGATGATCTTGGCTAATTCCCTTTTTTCCTCGTCCCCATCTCTATCCCCATCCCTCTTCTTTTCCCCACTTTCTCCTTCATTCCCAAAAAACCTAGCGAACTCTTCCGCCTGTAGTGTTGCCGAACTAACGACTATTCTTAGGTCCTTTCTCCTCCGCCTTATTTTCTTCAATACACCCAGCAACACATCAGTGCTTAAGCTACGCTCGTGCGCTTCGTCGATCATGACGACTGAGTACCTGGATAGCAGCGGGTCCACAAGCGCCTCTCGGAGCAACATTCCGTCTGTCATGTATTTTATACGTGTTCGTGGAGAAGTCATGTCTTCGAAGCGAATTGAATATCCTACCTATACAAACAAACGATGAAATTATGCAACAAATTTCGTCAGTCAACCGTATGGTATTCCGTGAACCAGAAGGCTCCGCAGGTAAGGGAACAGGGGAAGGAAGGAGAAAGAAAGTCGTAATAACACCAGGGGGTCCACGCAACCTCTTCGCCTAGTCTCACGCCCATTTCCTCTGCTACTCTTGTAGCTACTGTAGTTGCGGCAACCCGTCTAGGTTGTGTGCAAGCAATTATCTTGCCTTCCTCTGTCCATCCTGCCTGGTGTAGATACTGAGGCAATTGTGTAGTCTTTCCCGATCCCGTTTGCCCAACAACTATCGTAACTGGATAGTTTTCCACCAGGTACAGCAAGGCATCCCGGTGTCTTGTGATAGGTAGTATGGTAGTTGGGCGATAAAGGCTCACAAGACATTCCTCCGATTCTGTAGCACGGTCTGCAGAAGCCATTTGGTTATTTGGGGAGGTCGGAAATTCACTTCTTAAGATGGTGGGAAGTTGACGTGAATCCTACAGAATTTGAGCCTCATCACGTGGAAGTGCACAGACCAATGCATCAATCAACGGTCTATTGCTTGGCAAGAAACCCACGAGTCCAGGGCAAGAAAATCTGTGTCCTAAGATATCTCCTTGTAGATACAGTATATCAAGACTCAGGAACTGTCCAATGAGATAGGAAAGAAACCGTTACCGCCGTTACTAGTCCGACTAGCCGGCTTTTTTTTTTTGTTCCCGGAGGAAGGGAAACAATGAAACAAAAACAAATGGAAAGCTAGAAACTGAAGACTTGCCAGACCCAAAGTCGAACAAGAAAGGTGAAAATACAAACAGGTAGAAAGGATGGCTTAACAACCGGGGACAAAACGAGTGCAAGGTTAATGAATGCATCCATAATAATACGCCTTTAAGAGTTACTCCAGAACATGAAAGTAAAAATAATATAAAATATGAACCAATCGAAGGGGATCATGAAGAAAAAAAATCAAAAATGAAAAGAAAAAATTGGCCCTGAGAAAATTAGAGGCATATGAACCCTCCTCCCTTTTTCACCCGAGCCTTTTCTATCCGCAAATGCATATCCCACCGTTCCCCGTTTGGTTTTGTCTAACAGGATGTTGCCTCCGATACCATACCCGAATCAGGGTTCAGTTCGCTGGCTTCTTTCTCGCCGGCTTTGGCATCTTCTCGTACGCGTTCGGGCCAGGAGCTCGCTTGTTGTCTCTTGACTTCCCCTTTGCACCCCTCTTAGGACCATGTCCACAATTTTTATTGTGTGCATGGCCCTCATCCTCGCTATCCTCGTCGGAGGAAGAATCGCTCTCGTCACTTGAGGACTCATCGTACGCTCGGGGACGGTCGTAGATGCAGCATACTGTCACAGAAAGGCATAAGTTTATGTTCAGAACTCCCTTAATTATAGTGTCGTTGGTTGCATATGCAAAACGAGGCAACAGCATTATGATTTATGGAAACATAGTGAAACAAACCCTTTGACTTCTTCTTCCCCATGCCTTCATTATCAATAACATCAGCGTCCCATCTCACCCGTCTGTTCTCGACCGGGCCACCACGAAGTCTGAGTGTGCCATCCGGAATTCTCACTGGACGGATCGATGTTTGCACTGAAGGATCTGTTTCGGTTTGTGTGGCGGATGGCAGAGCAGGGGCCAGCTCGCGGCGGTCTGGGGGAGGAAGGAGCATTGTGAGGGCGTTGATGGAGGTGAAGATCGTGGGGGGAGGTGGAGGAATCGAGGACAGTGAGTAAGTGAGACGAAGAAAGACCTGGGCGATGGAGGAGGAGGTACGGCCGAAGATAAGGGAGAAGACTGGCTGCGGCTTGAGGAGGAGTGGGGGGGTAGTTTGCTGAAAGAATAATAAGCAGGAGTGCAGAGGATGAAGGCAGTTGAGCAGAGCACAGTAATTGCACGCAAGAGCTTTTGTAGTGATAATGAATAGGAGGAGATGGTGGTGGTGGCTGTAAGAGTAGGTAGGAGCCGGTGCAGGGAGAGAGAGGAAGAGGGTGTTGAGGGAAAGATGAGCAGCTCCGGAGCAGGCGTTCGGATTCACTCCACCACTTCGCGTGTACAGTACCCTTAGTTTTTATTATTTTTTCCAGTTTTTTTTTATTATCCTCCCGCTCATTTTTTTTTTTCACTTCCCATTCCATCCTACCCGTCTTTCTTTTTTATGATACTGTACCATAAATTTACATGACTGCATAAGGTGCTTGCTGGGCCTTGCTGCTCTGTGCGGCAAGATCCAACAAACCCTGGAGGAAAGGTAGCAAGGCTGTGCCATCAATAGATTAGATTAGATCATTCGCACAAGTTTTTCCGTAGGAGCAATTGTCAGTCAACTGTAGACTACGGTATGTAAATTACGAACAGCTGTGCTGGCTGAGCCTTGCTCGCTTTCTGCCCGGCACCAACCAAGTTGAGACAAACGTTGGTGGGATTGCTCTGCTCGTTCCCACGCTTCTCCTGCTACTTTTCGACTCTCTATCCTCTGAGCACAACTGTTGCACTGTACCGGTACCTCGAAGGTACATATTTCCATACCAAAATCTTCAGAATATGCTGCCTCCCCCCCAATCAATGGAAATACCGGTAATTCCCAGTGGCATTGCCCAGTCCGTCCATTAATTCTTTAATCCTTTCAGTCTAGCAGGACTAAACATCGGAAGATAACCGGATATAGTGTTTATTGAATGATTTACTTAACTGATTTACTCGTACACAACTCACGGATCCACCCAGGGACCCCGCGACAAGTGACGTGACACCGCGTCCCTCCTCCTCACTCCTCCCTCCCACCCTCTCACTCACCATCTCACCACACCCTCTCACCACACCTCCCATTTATCTGTCCACCCTAATCAGCAAATGCTCATTAAATTACCCGCCACCCAGAGTTTACTGACTTGGGCTTCGTGCTTCGATCCCGACTTTATTCTCGATTTAGCAGACCCTCTCCATCACCCCCCCCNNCCCCCGCTTGTATCCAAGGAGCTATGGTAGTCTGCTCGTAGAACGAACATACCGTACAATTGCAGCATCACGCATCTCGTCTCGCTACCGTTGCTACCGCAACATTTGGCAATCGTTTTTCCCTTTTTGTCGACTCCTCTTGTGTGCTCTGAACCCCTCCACCATGCCTTCCCGCCCTTATCAACCGGCTGAAGCTCGCAGTTATGCGTGGCAAGCAAGCTGATGCCATTTTGCAGAGAGGCTGGAGCAAAGAAGCAGAAAAAACGAATGAAAAACTGTCCTCCATTTGAAGTTTCCTGCTGACTGGCTCTCCCGTGTGTGCCGAGGCTCTCAGGCCCGACGACCAACGAATCTCGCTCTCGAGTGTTCCCCATAAGGTAACATCAAAGGGCGAAACGAGCTCCAATACCATCTGAATCGCCGAGGCAGGCCGGTTCTTGCATTGAAACTCCCAAGCACTTGGTGAGATCACAGGCCCGTAAATTACTACCAAACACGCACCGACAATAACAGGCCTCCACCTGAACAGAGAAACCGCAGAATCTGTCTAATGATTTTATCCGGGTCTCTCCAACCTCCGAAGACCTCTTTTTCCTGTTTTTATAGTCTTTGGAGACATCGCTGCGGTGTTTGAGCTCGCTGTCTTCTAAGGGCAAAAAACTCTTCGCCACACCTTGTTCACCCTTGTTAGAGTACTCGGTTGTTCTCAGATAATACGCACAATCAGCTTTAGAGTAAGGATTCACGCAAATCGGGTGGGCCGTTCGCTAGCTTGGTCAAGTCCGAGTTGAGTGCCTGTACGAAATGCACAGCGGGCGCTATCACATCACCAAACAACACCGCGCGGGGGTTTCTTAGAGAGTTTGAAAGCCTATTCTGTGAACCATGCTATTCGCGCCCCCATTGAATGCCATGAACACAACGCAAAACAGGAGCGTGGGGCCACAGGATGTGTACGTAAAGGAAAGGAATATCTCTACGAATAATTGTTGCAAAACGGGTGTTTGCTTGACTATCATGGCTTCCTAGTGGAGGTAAAAAGCCAGGCAATTCGGCCTGGGATTAGCTCACAATAGGGCTCTGTGCATTGACCTCTCCCTTAATAAACTAGGATCCTCCGGAACCGCTCTCTCGGATTAGACCAATTTCAGTGGATGTTTCCCTCCCGCCGTCCGCTGCGCAGTTCGTACAAATTCAGTACAACAACAGCAAAGCTCGCCCTACTCCGTATCAGTACCTGTTGCCTTTTTTCCGGTGCGGTTATGCTGCCTTTTTTTTCCAGAGACATACAATGGACACAGCGAGGTACTACCGTGAGTTCGCCCCAATGCGGCCAACTGCATGGAACGGCGCGAACGACCTACCCTACGGGAGTACGAGATCTCTATCGAACATACCCTTACTGTAGACTGCGCAATATGTTATCCGGGATCAAAACGCTGGTTCGTGAGTAAGTCGGAGGTGGAAAGTGAAAAAACTCATAAGAGTAAATCATTACTACTAGTAGACGATTCCAGGTTTCGGAGTAGGGGGAACTACTCGTAGAACCAATAAGGTTTAAGCCCCCAATACTCGTAGAAGGATGGATGAGCTGGAACGCGTGGGATAGCGAGCCATTAGTTCCGAATGGATTATCCCCCCACACGTAACATTTCTGCCTGCCTCCTTCTCCGGACTAGACCCTTCAGAAGTGAAAATAAAATAGTTGGATAAGATAAAACGGAGAGGGTGGAGGAGGGGCCCGGGGGTAGCGCTGTTTCCTATTCGCAGTACAAGAGAATACTGTACTGTACGAGTACCGGTACTCCAGGTAGAAGAAGATGTAGTACCGGTAAGTCCCCGCCACCCGTAACAAACCGAGTCCAGGCCACATTATAATAAAGTGCCTGAGGGCTCAGCGAGGGGGCACCCTCAGCGAGGCTTGGCGCAGCTTAGCATGCCGCTATAATTGAGTGAAAATTTGATCGCCATGATGAAAAGATTGGAAATCCCATGAACCCTGATATGAGATACTATTAGCTTTTGCACAATGACTTTTAAATCTTCTGAAATCCTATTACGAGTTCAGGAGCAGCTTGGTATTGAGATGGCAGCCAACAACAATGTCTCAAGCCTGACTGCTGCTGCGGAAATGGTAGGCGCTGCACCCAGTACTCTTATGCACCGCAAAAAAGGTCGACGAAGCCGGGAAGAGGAAAGTTGCAGTCGCCAAAAGCTTACACCGGAGGAGGAAAAGACTGTCGTGGAGCGCTGTTACTTTCGGTGTCGTCTAGGATTTCCCGCGACTATTTGGCAACTTCGTGATATTGCTTTATCAGTTGTACAAAAACGAAAACCTGAGGAGACAATTGGGAAGAGGTGGGAAGTTGGATTTATGAGAAGACACCCGGAGGCGAAATCCCGCTTCAGCAAGCAATTGGACTTTATTCGAAACGTCCGTGGAAATGATACCGCATTAATGAATTAATTTTTCAATGAGGTATTTTTTTTTTTTTGTATCTAAAGAAATAATAAAAAACATTTATTGATACTGTAATTAGTTAGAATCCATAGTCGAAGATTATCAAATAATACCACAAAATACCTATAATCTCGATGAGACAGGCTTTTTGCTCGGACTTGGTCAGTCAGAAAGGGTACTTGAAGTTATCAGAAATCCACGAGAAAATGGAAAGCTGAACTTTCGAGCTCAGAGTATGTATTCTAATAACTTATAATAAATTACAAATAACTAGTACTAAAAATTTATCAGATGGTACTAGAGAATTTGTTACAGTGATTGAAGGAATTTGCGGAGATGGAACTACCTTGGATCCTACGATTATTATGAAGGCAGAGGACTTTGTTGCAGAGTGGTTCAAGGGAGTACGAGGAGTTCCTGAGAACATCTTGTTTGGAAAGTCTCACAATGGATGGACCCATGAGAAAATGGCCATGAAGTACTTGGAGCGAAACTTCGGACCGGCAAGTCGATCAGCATTTAAGGCGGGTGAGAAATACCGTTTACTGTTATTTGACGGGCACAGTAGTCATGTGAATTCACGATTTTTGGACTACTGTGTAGAAAATAAAGTCATACCATATTGCCTACCCCCGCATACTACTCATCGTCTACAACCTCTTGATGTATCAATTTTCGGACCGTATAAACACCAGTATCAGCGACAACTTACTTATCGATTTGAAAGACACGAATATGGGGTCTCTAAAGGCAACTTCTACAAGATTCTCATGGCTGCACGTCGAGATTCATTCACACCAAGTAACATTAAGAGTGGCTTTCTTAATACAGGACTAATCCCCGTGGACCGAAGTATTATTCTCAACAAAATCCAAGTTTCTCCTCCTACTTCACAATTGCAATCCCTTGCTGAGCCCCCTTCACAATCCCTCGAAGTACAGACAGGAAATCCATCAAGTCCTCAACCGATTACAGCATATACAACACAGGAGATAGACAGGTTCAAGATTCCAACCAGTAAAGCAGAAATTGAAGAGCAGGAGTTAATAGCGTATGCGACACTCCCAACGAACGATCCGGTGCCATGGGGACTAAAGCGATTAATTAGCAACATTTCTATAGCCGGATTCCGGGCACTGACCGAGGTTGAGTCAAAAGAACAGTGTATCCGAAACCTACAATGTCAGTTAGAAGAGGTGAAGTCAAGGAAAACAGTAAATCAGAGTAGAATACCCACCCAGGGTAAGGCCTGGCTTGACAGGGAGGACATTGAGAGGTTTTTTGAAGCGCAAACCACCGAAGCACGTCAAATGGCAGAGCGGAAGTACCTTAATGCGACAAAACTCATCTCAACTAGGAAAGAAAAGTTAGAGGAATGTATCCGAAAAAGGAAGGATGCAGAGAAGATGGAAGAGATGGGGAATTTACCAAAACGGCGTAAGACTGGAGCTGAACTCTTGCAGGAAGAGGGCCGTCTTGGGGAACAAATTCGGGAGGCAGAGCAAAGGGTTAGAAAGATTGAAAAGCACATTGAGGAATTGGCAGGAAACACCAATACTGAAGGAAGAGAAGAAATAGGCGAAGACCCCGGAAGCCCAGAACCTTTTGGTGGAGCAGGAGTTGATGGAACTCCTACCCCAATGATGGCTGATGTCTTTGTAGATTAGCTGTTGTGATAGCAAGAGGAGAAGAGAAAAAGGTTTGCACAAACCTTATCGATCGTGTTGAGCTCTCCAAAGCGGCACGCTGTTGCTGCCAAGCTGCGCCAAGCCTCGCTGAGGGTGCCCCCTCGCTGAGCCCTCAGGCACTTTACCGTTTCTCCGTCTAGCAATAGTTCTACAACCCGCTCGTACAAGACAGGGATTATTTTGCTGGCTACTCTAGATCAACTATTCCCTAACTTATCGTGGGTGTTTGCCCTAGTACAGACAACCCCGTTGCCTCTTAGTATCGTACCTGTACCTAATACGGTAGTGTCCTGACCAGACACTCGGCTTGTGGAGATATTCTGGGCAAAAATGTGTGAACATACTGCTTGCTTGACAACAACTGGTAAGAAACGGAAAAAGACGTTCCTGAGCGCCTTTCTTACCCATCCGAGGGGACCGGCCCAACCCTTTTTAGGCAGATAGCTATAGATGGTGGTTTTCTCAATTATTGTGTTTGCCCGCCATAGCAAGGAAGCAAAAGAAACCCTTAGCTGCTCGCCCAAGTGAATATTCTGACCCCGTACAGCTAGTTTAACAGTGAGATCCAATAATTAGTTTGCTGCCTTAGTTAAACTATCCATTGTGTCAAGAAACGAGACTCCCTGAGCATTTCAAAGCTAACTACTTTCGTTTATTCTATATTCCTTTTTCCCCTTTTCTTCGTTCTTTCGCTCTTTCGTTCCAAGTCTGATTTTCTCCTTCCTTCCTCACTACTAATATAGTTCCATGGTTTGTCTGGACATACAGCTCACAGAAAAAGAGTTAATCTCCACCCTGCGAACAAACGGGTCAACCTTCTCCCTCTTGTCGTATCTCCCTTCTTTCCTCGTCTAGGAGCGCTAGTATGAGCTTTTTTCCACCTTCTCCCAAGCTCTCTATTTCTACCTCCATACTATCCCTCCTCCCCTCACCTTGCTCCATGTGTCCGAATTTGCTTTGCTGCAGCATTAATCATTGGTGCTGCTGTACTCGCATCGTACGGTACGGTACTATATGAAGTTAAACCTCGGAATAGCACTTAGTGTAGCTGAAGCTTCGGTATCGTATACCACCCACCATACACTAGTCTTTCACTTTTATTACTTTTTTCAAGTATTTTTTTTTTCTTCTCCGCGGCGGGATGGGTGAATCCGGTGGATTTATACGGGTATCGAATCTGGTATGGGGATCTTGAATGGGATAGTACTACAGTGGGGTGGGGTGGTTGTTTTGTTTCGTGCGGATTGTCTCGGGAGGTGGTATCATTGGTAGCTGAGCAATGAGGTTCGCCGGGAAATGAGGAGGAAGGGGAGGGCGAATTGATGAATTGAATCTAGAGAGAACGCTTGGCCTGCGAGGGAATATGTAACTGCTCAAGCAAACGCTGTATAAGAAGTTAGCTAGCTTTCGTTTTTTGCTCGAGATGGTATGTTTACACTATCTGTTCCCTACTCCACAGCTGTTGTAGTACCGTTATTATGGTAAAGCAAATTACTACATTATAGCTACGGTAGTTGATCTAATAGCTAGATAACTAGCTATCATATACCGTAGCTCGCCAGCTCATCAGCTTGCTTACAGGTACTAGCTAGCTTCCTTCTTGCCGTAATTCCTTGCCTACACCCCCATCAAACAAAGGAAATTCCATGCTCAAGTTACAGCTCGCACCGCACTGATAATACAAGGTCTCACTATCCAAAAGGCTAATTGCCCCCCTCTGCCTTGCTCTCTCCATCTCACTCTCGCCAAGCGCCCAACTTGTGTCAAGTCAACTCGCCTCCACCCTCCGCGAGTATTACCCGCTGTACCGACAGCTCTATTTCAAATCCGCCTTACCAGTAGTTTACACCACAGCGCAATGCTGCACGTCCGCCAAACTCTACAGTTAACCAATCAACCAACCCAATTCACCAAAACAGAGAACGAGAAAAAAGAAAAACAAGCCTAAAACAGCAAGCTCCATTGAGAGATCTACAGTACAGCATGACATGATACTACTCGAGTACCCCTATGATACGTACCAATCCCTTCTCACCGCGCAGCCCAAACGGCCCCTTAACATAACCTGACCAAACCTAACCACCTCTGGAACTGCACATCACGTGCCGAGCCAATAGGGACGATTCATGTACGGCAGGAAGCGTGGACTAACTCGCGGTAACTTTTACTAGGAAAGTACTCAAATGCCAGGTTTATCACGATGCACTGTGCTCGAGTACCCCGATTTCGCTTTTTTTCTTTTTCTCCCGGAAGTAACCCCCCGGTTTGGTCCGCCCGCAGGGTACTTCGGGTATCATAAGCGATGCAATGGAGTGCACGATATAGTGCTTGTACCGACCGGTACAGTACTCGTATAGCACGGTACAAAAGGTGCCCAATCTCATTCAGGAATAGGGAACCTGAGAGGGCGGCGGGGCAGGGAAGGCGATAAGGCAGCTACTGCGCATGGAGAAGGGCATCGTAAGGCGGAAGTGCATCGAAAGTGATTGTCACGGTACATCACTCGAGCTCGGAACTTGATCCAGGACCCGCCCTCCGGGATTAGGGCACGGTGGGGGTGATTAACTGGAAGGGATGGTCGGGCTATATATAGCGGGTATAGCATTGGCGAGTCTGGGGGTGCCCTGGTCCCTCGCTGGCCTACCGTACCGTAACGTGGATATCCGGACAAACGAACTGACGAATGGCAGCGAAAATCCTCACATGAATGTGGCTTACCCGCACTGCCAGCGAAGCCCAGCCGGTGGCGGCGCAGCGCACGGGCCATAGGCAGTTGGAGCGGCAGATAGGCGTTTGCGAAAACAGAACATATGCCGGATCGCATGGGTTCAATGGTACTAACACAGTAACGTTCGCCCTGCAGAACTTGTGTCCACTACAGCCGTAGGTTTCCGAGAGCCTGAGGAACCCCGAGTTGTTCCTTTTTCCTTTTATCTTTTATTTTAATTTTATTTCGGGCCTCAACTAGGAGGAATATCGCATACAGTATATCATATGCCGGCGATGTTGTCCATAGCTATGGCTTTATATGTAGAGGTGCGGATAGGGGATCTGCTGTTCCAGGGACTGGGGTTCTGTATTTGTGGCGGTAGGTAGGGTGATGTGTGGGTTGAGATTGTAGGGCTATTTGTCTCATGTAAGCTGATGTTGCGCTCATCAGCCAATACTGGCATTATCTCTCTGGTGTTAAAACCACTCCCTTTTTTCATTTTTATACTTGAGTGCTGTGTTGCATGGGGTGGATATCTTATCTCCCATGTTGGGAAGGGCAGCGGGTTTGTCGGAAATCGACTTTTGAGGACGGGTGTTGGTGGTATGACATGCCAATAGTTTACTACACACGGTAGGAACCAGCCCTGGTCTTTGGCCCTGCGCGAATAATGTAGAAAGTGCTTATGCTATTACTTCTACCCACGGCTGTAGCAGCATAATTCTATGCGAGCCTTTGAGCTTTAATCATTATGACTGGGTGAGAAATTTCAGAGCGTACTAGCAACGCCGACCCATGAGACGGGTGGCCAAAAAAACTCGGAAAAAGTACCCAGGCTACTGGAGGTCGATTGAGACGAGGCATTCGAGGAATTTTTACGAAGGGGATTCCGATATCAGGGCAAAGGGGAAAAAAAAGGAGGTTAGTCGCAAAAAACCTAAAAGCGCGCGCCATCAACAGGTGGCCGCCATAACGGGATTCTGGCATCGGCAAGGCGCAGGTGCTTTGCTCGAGCTCTTTTAGTGGAACAGCACTAATCCGGACCCCCGGGCCGTAGCCTCCCGAAAACCCTTTACTTATTAGGCCGTCTTCGAGTGATGGAATATGACTGGGTGGAAGTAAATAGCGATTATCCCAAACCGTCAGTCCAATTCATGGTACCGGTATGATCCGTGGGGAGTCTGGCCAATTAGGCCCTAGTTCCGGAAAGCCCTAGTCCGTGAAGCCAAGACTACAGCCCGCTGTCAGTGCCTCGGTACCGTATCATATCATTCCAACAGTGGGTTAGTGCCTTGAACAAGCTAGGGCAGAGCCCTCACATACCGAGGCAACCTAAAGATGTCTTCCTCATTATCTATGATACAAGCTTTTTATTTTTTATCATCTGTGATAGAAACAAAGCAACGGGTCATCGCTATTGTTGAACCCCGTTAAGATGAGGGGGTAAGTCATTCCTGAACAAGTGAGCCCCCGTATGGATCTACGACCTAGAAACAGTGCGAGGCCTCAGATGCGCTACCACAAGGAAGGAACTCCACATACAACACCAATTGCTGTTCTCGCTCAGAGTTGGCCGGCTGGAAGACCTTGCACAGGCAATTATCTCTATGAACCTTCTCCAGCCGTTTTGCAAGGAACCACGTGATATACCGCTACCTCTACAAAGCTCTCATCCCCTTGTGTCTTCAGGGCAGCACAGTACATGTTGGCGGTAGAACAGCGGAACCTTTCAGATCATTGTTTTCGGATATGCCTCTGGGACATCGTAAACCGTTATCACAATTTGTTTTACTGAATAGTGGAGAGAGTGCTAGAGAAGCGTTTCTAAGGATAGTACGTGTAGTGTAGAGACTAATAGAGGGGATTGTGCCTGTTCACGGTACTGGCCCAATAGGGACTTGGTACAGGGTAGGATGGGGGAGGTGCATACTTCACTTGGAAGACCCGAGCCATCAGGGACACCCAGGATGGCTTTGAACAGGTATATTTATGACAGCCCCTTTCTACTTGCGAGTGTACTAGCCGTGACTGAGGCCGAAGGTGTCCTCACAAAAAAAACAAATTATGTTATTTTCATACGATTACAATTGATATAGCCAAGCATGACATCCCTACATAATTCCTCTAACCGTATAACTGGTTGGCAACAGCCATTGTGTTCCAAATATCTGCAAATTCAGAGCCTGTATGTTCTATATCATGCAAGCATTGCGGGCCTCTGTAGGTGGGATACCGTAGAACATTCCAAAAGGTGTAATGGTTGAGCTCGAGGTCACCGGCGGAGAACGATATGTTGCTGTTTTTCAAAGTAGAATACTAACCAAAATACCGAATAAACAGCTGGATTTTGGACCGCATATAGGTATTCCTACGTGAGCCACCCACCAGCATTTGGAGCTAGTATAGAACAGGTTCTGCCAATGATCCATGGAAGGGCCAGGATGTTTTTATTATGCTTTAGTTATACCCCTGTATTTACCGTTAGTCTAGTTGAGAGAGTGAAAAGAAGAGTGCGATTGGAATAGCGGCAATAGAAGAGAACGGAGTTCTTGACCATACAAGACTTTCCTTACCTTCCCAGTAAGAAGTTCCACAATTGTTTCCTACCTTTGGGGGTAAAACCGAAGTATAGCAATCCACTGCAAGTTTCGACGCCCCTGCTATCAAATGGGAATGTGAACTGCTCAAATCGAGTATCATATGTGATATAGCTGAAGTCCTCAGGCCGTTTGCGGGAAACTTCACATCATAACTTATCAAGCTATGCTCGCCAAGGATGTTCCCTCAAGACCGAAGACCAGTCAAAAATCTCTCACATATATATAGTTCCCCTCAAACCTAAGACCACCCCACCATGAAGTAAAGGGATAAAGAAACATCAGAACAACGGCAGATGAAATATCGTAGGTTAATTTGTGTAAAAAAAAACCTCTAATCAACCCGAACCCCAGAGCACTAGAAATCAAAGAAACGGAAGGGAGTATAGAATTTATCCCATGGCTGTGAGCAGAGTGCCGTGCATGAAACTCCAATCCCATCTAGAGTTCCAATATCATTGACTCTCATTAGGGGAATTAGGCAACAACAGAGCCCACCATCGCCTTATCCAGTCTCATATGAAAGAATCGCAGGACATAATCTTCGATGAGCATTACGGACGCAATACTATCCGGTCAGCAAGGTATTTCCCGGTCCGTCCCCAGATATGGGCTCTCCGAGTCAGAAATATTCTAGTGCCTGGCCACTTCTAGAGAAAAAGTGGCTCTTGGGGGAACGGGCATCTCGAGTGGATGCTCTACTGCGCATTCTCCTTGTCCGTTAGTGTATACAAAGGTGCTCTGCGAGGGTGAGATTGTCTGCGACATTTTCGGTGTCAGTGAGTCGCAGCTCGAGGCCACAGATAGTCTTTACTGATTCTGAAAGGCCTCAACCACCTTTTCGGAACCTCCTCCTATCTACTAGCAACCTAGCTCAACAGCGCTCCTAGCACACTCTTGGGGATTACTCCCTCTTGGCCAACGCAGGAGCACAAATTTAGAATACTTTATCCCCTACACTGGTAGCGTCGGGGAACTAACACACTGCTTTTGATTGTACCTTTCGTTCCTCAAAGATTTCCCCTTGTACCTGCTAAACCTCATTCAGTCAAACTGCCAAGACCCGCATGCCCTTGCGACACCGGAATACGAGTGTAGCAGAATTCCGCAAAGAACAGTGATGGTAATAGGATGTAAAAAGATCAGTCAGCCTAGATGGGGTTATACTACTACAATATCAAGTCTTGTGGGCTTTGTGTCTTACTCAGAGACCCCTTTCACTATGGGCTAGAGGGGTGCCTAACGATTTCTCTTCAAGATCTATAAGAGAAAACTAGCAGCTAGCCAATGCCACCAACTTTAAGCGCTGTACCCAATATCCCCATTCTTTTCCACCAATGCCCACATTTCCCCGACAAGACCAACAGTACCACCTAAATATCCATTTCAGGGGGGGTATCAATTTGCATGTCCAAGAGTCCCCGAAAATTGTCCCTCGAGTCCAACCACGCTGTATCCTTTCCCAGAAGAAGCTTGGTCTATATACTCCCACCAGAAAGCAGGATAGATTGCTAGACACCTCCACAACTAAACCCCCTGATGTACAAACAAATCCAAAGTAGCTGGCGGGCAAAATTTGGGCGAGGACATACCTAATCTTGATGTTCTCACCCGTCAGCTAGGGGCAAGAAGACTCCTTTTTCGTTCTTTTCTCAACAGAACAAAAATAAACCCACTTTTCGTTCAAATTTGCTTTTTAAGAGAATGTTATATAATGCTATCATAGTGCTAATTTGCCCGTAGGGGACTGACTATCTTGAAATAGTAGAACCTATGGGCCTAGTCCGTAGCTTCAGCCTTGTAGTGCGCTCCCCGTGGTACGGGTATCACGAGAGTTTCCAACCCACTTGGACTGTATCTGATACTGTGCCGGTGTTCCAAACGGCTTAATAGGCGGAACAAATACAAAGTCTCCCCCGAAATCCGGAACCTCCTACCTCAGCCCTGTCCTCGGCTCTTCCATGTCACAACTTTAGACTCGACCAGCTTCGCCCAGCGAAGGTTAGGGCCCAGGACTATCTCGACTCTCACACGGTCACTCGCGCAGTAGACAGAAAGCCTTTCTCCAAGCATACTGCCTCTATCATAACACTTTCCCCCAACTCCCTGACCATATTGGGATTAAATTTTGAGAAAAATCCCCATAATAATAAAAAATCGCATATCTTGATACAGACCTAGAAACGCTCCAACATGAGAAAGCGGTCCCCTACAGGTAATTTCCGGACTATCAAGGGCGCCCAAGACCTCACCTTGCTGACGAAAACCAACCAACAAGTTTAGCTTCGCGGAGCCGTTCGAGAGCATCAAAGAGGTGAGATTTGTTTACCTTTGTTTCTCCTGAGTTCCGTTTCCTCCATTTTGCGAGGATTCTCGCGAGTCGCAATGCCTTACCAATCAGATATCCGAGTGAAAGGCCCGCGTATGAACCGCCTTGTAACCGGGATTCCGATCGCAATCTGGTGTAGGTAAGTCTCGTACAAGCGCGTCAGCCCTTCCCCGGAGTGTATGCAGGACTACCCGGCCTGTTCACGCACTGCCCTGATATGGTGGTGGTGGTGCGGGGGTCATGAGCTTTCCTCAAGCTGGCAATCAACCACGACAATCAGCACCGATCACGAGGGCCACAGTCCAGACAACCTGTCCTCTCTCCGACGTAGTTCCGTTCTGGGTCTGGGCAGGCGCGGGTGCTGTATCGCGGAGCCTGCGACACAAGTTTGGAACCTTCGGGATTGTCGGTGATTTATTTTGAAAGAATATTTGGAGTTGCAGAGCCTGTTGAACGGACAGTTGAAGTATTTCGGTTAACCGGATACCTCTCGACGGCTACGAACAATATCGGTTTAACTACCACCAGAATGACACTGCTGTAGCTGCTGAATTCGAAAGTAATAGAAAGATGTCATGTGAATTGAATCGCATTTCAGCGTCGAGTCGTCCCATCACAGCTACCACCAGTCGAGGCGTACCCTTCCACGGAAGCCGTTCCAATACCTACCGCTCCGAAGAAATCAACCCCCCCTCATTCTGGCCTATCACCTTCCGTCGCCAACCTGCTCCGGCACCTATGATACTTGAAGTGTACAGTACCATGTCTGTATATTATCTTAATTTTCGAAAAGCATCCTTCCCCCACTCCCTCCTTTCCCCATACCACCTATTCCTCTTTCTTTCTTCCATCTTCTCCCCCAGCAATGGCGCGCACCGGGCAAGAGAAGCAAGGCGATTGCCTTGGCGTATATATTACCAATGACGCCCGGTTTGAGCCCCAACCAACTGCACGAGAAGTATCAGCCAATGCAGCTCCTTGATGCAAATACAATAGTCGTGCCAAAATGCTGGGCACACCGCTCCCCAAAGTTGGCTTCTCCCCCCGGTTGTGGTGGAGGATCAAGTCCACCGGTCTCGGATCAGTATCCGACAATCATATCCCTGCGGCACCTCTCACAATACCTGTTTTGCTAGCAATGTACGACGGATTTTTCCTTCCGGATGACGTTAGTACCGTTTATCTGCTGCTCGATCTTGAGGCAGGTATGTGTCAGGGAGGTGTCGGTCGTGGAGAAGAGAATACTGTCAGGTCACAACCAACCTCTACCGCACCTCAAGAACGGAACTGAGTGATAGCAGGTGACGAAAGTGGTTCTGGAACCAACGTGTATATAAAACTCGGTAGTAAATCCAGATCCTTACTCTACTTCTTAAATAATTTCCCACCGCACAGTCCCCGAAACTTGACATAGCTATGGAGAAAACGAAAAAAAAATGGAAGAAATCGAGCACAAACCACTCGGACAACACCCCCCCTACGCACCGACTGGAGGGTGATCTCAGTGACTGAAAGAGCATACCCCCCCAAACATCCGCATTCGCCGGGCGCATAGCACGCACTGTACTGCGCCCCACACTTCCTTACCGCCCTCGCCGCGCAGATTCCCCAAAACAGCCCCGAGCAACAATTAGACGCAAAACCGCAATGAAGTCCCTACCTCTACAGCGCTAGCGCAAAGCGCGGAAATCCTCAACGCGCCTCGCTTCGCCGGACGCACGGTAAAACACCCCGGCCACCCCAGTGGGCGTCGGAGTAACAGGTGTCGTAGACTCAGCACATCTTCGGTGCATTGCTCTCTTTTTCGCTGATGGGAGGGCAGCGCTTGGATATCGTGGTGGTGGAAATGCCGTAATGATGGTATGGTGCTTTTACACCGGGGGCTCTGCGGAGCGCTCTTTGCCCCAGTGCTATCCGGCGAACCCGAAGTTGCAATCACAAAAAATCACCCGGGAACCAGAATGCCGTGCTGAACTGGGTATGGTTCAGGTTGTACAGGGTACTAAATTTTGATCACTCGATAGCGCTTGATTTACGCCTCCATATCGTAGGAATCAGCCGACCGGATCATGGCGCTGTGGTGGTAGATTTCACAGTTTTTTTTTTTTTTTTTTTTTAGTCATATTCTGTTACGTGTGATAAAAAACGTGATCGGAAAACTAGGGTTTGGAGCTGGAAACCGATTGGCTGGAGCTAAGGCTCCGACCAGAACCCCAGGATCCCGGGCCCCACTCCCGACCCGCCTATTACGGTATCGGGAACCCTATTCCATCAAATATGTACGCGAATCTCAAGGAGAGGGTA
>QLOI01000774.1:15348-29202 GCA_003313605.1 Tuber umbilicatum | reverse complement strand
GAGGCAGCGCGTTGGGTCCTGGAAAGGGCAGAGGGAGCCCTAGGGGGAGGGGGAAAGGAGGGGGGAGCGGAGGGGTCTGTATCCATACTCGAAGCCATGACAGGATAACTGGGTGAGGCCACAGATAACTCGCCTGGGATGGCAACAAGGAAGGGGGCAGAGGCCTGAGCGAGAACTGGGTGCACTTGACAGAACAGAAAACTAAAACTAAAGGCTAACTAGAATTTTTCTTAGGTTTGTACGAAAAAATATTTTTGAGGTAGCGCGAAGGTTTACTAGATTTCAAAAATTTCTGAAATAATAGTGAGAGAGATGGAATCAACTCTCGGACCACACCGCCTTTATATAGTCGGATAACTATGAACCCTTCACCGAAAAGATCGAGTAAGCCGCCAAGGGAGGACAGAATCGTGCACACCGGGCTCCACCCCCGATAACCCGCAAGTCGACAAAGCGCCCGTTAGCGAGTGCTGCACGGTCACGCTCGCGGAGGGCGTGTCGAGGGAAGAATTCTTGGATAACTTCAAGGAGTTCGAGAAGGGGTTGAAGCGGGAGGCCGTGGGTGGTACTCGGCTTGTCGGGAATCTGAGGGATTACTTGTCGCTTATTGGATGGGATAGTGTACGGTATAGATGCTCATACGAACTGGCGTGCTAATGAAATTGACCAGATCGCTATCGGGCACTTGAAGAATGAGGTAGTTGGTGGCATCCATGTAGATATGGAAGGAAGTTTTGTTAAAGTGTTTTTCTTCTGCCTGACATCCAAGCTTCCTAGTAGCAGGTGGCCTGGGCAATTGCAACAGAGTTGGTTGATTGATTGGCCGATTCATGGAAATGGACGGATATAATAAAAGAGAAAATTTTACGAAAACAAAGAAAGATAAGGAAAGATAACGCCTAACAAAGTGATATTTTACATCCCCATGAAGAAACCGCCCAGCACTGCCGCAAAAACCCAGCAAACCATGATTGTCCCATACCCACTCGTCGCGACTCTCCCGGCAGCATTTGAAGCATCAGACCCGGTCCCATTCCCATTCGCGCCCGTCTCCGAGGCTCCACTCCCACCCCCGGTGGAATCCCCACCACTCCCGGAACTCCCAGTAGCACTCGGGCCACCACTCGTCGTCGTTGTAGCCGAAGTCGAATTCCCTATCCAAAAATTAGCCGCCATCCGCAGATGAAAGAGGGGGGGAAACCGGAAGACGAACC
This sequence comes from Tuber umbilicatum, assembly GCA_003313605.1. Classification (NCBI taxonomy): domain Eukaryota; kingdom Fungi; phylum Ascomycota; class Pezizomycetes; order Pezizales; family Tuberaceae; genus Tuber; species Tuber umbilicatum. The sequence goes on along the minus strand of QLOI01000774.1, from coordinate 27,988 downwards.
CCCAAACTCGGCCAAAAAATACGTCCCCGCCTTCGCTGGTGTCAAGCCATTTACCTCCCTCCACGCGGATACATTAAACCCGGCCCTCCGCTCCGGCAACCCTTGGAGCGCAAAGCCGGGCCTGCGCGGCTGGTCGTACAGCAGGAAGACGTATCGATGCTCGCCACTGCCCTCTGGCGGCGACGGCGGCACGTACGAGAGCGCTGCGGTGGAGTTATCGGCTGTGATATTCGTCGCGGTGGATGAGCGGATGCGCAAGTCCGTCTTTACCCAGTGCAGGACGTTCGCGGATGTGGGATTAGCCCGGGAGGGCGCGTCCGGGTCCAGCATTATCACTATGTACCGGCTGTTGGTGTTTAGGCTGCTGGAGTCGCCGAGGGCGAGGGCTGGGGCGGATTGCACGGCTATGCGAGCGTTAGTGGAGGGGGAGGAGGAGGGGAAGGGAGGAGGTGAGAGGTACCATCTAAGCCGAGTTTTTCACCGTCCGTGACCTCGTTCGCGCCGTAGGTTACTACTAGCGATATCGTGCCGTCGTCAAAGCCGCTGGTGAACTGTTCGGGAATTTGTGCCCATACTACCGACGTGAGTAGGACGGTTGAGAAGAATGCCGAAGGAATCATTTTGTCGGACTGCAATACCGGTACGCCGAAACCAACAAACCAGAATATATATTATATATGGAAAGGAAAAAAGGCCAAACCCGGGCTGTCGAGAGGGAGGGAGGGCACTCGTTCGTTCGTTGGTGAAGAAAGATAGGAATGAACTCCGAAATCAGTACAAGACTTGACTGATATATATATACGCTCATAACAGTCCCGCTCGAGCACATGCATATGTATACGTAGGCATTTCCATCCATGAAACGTCGCTGAGAAGGCGTTCGTCACAGAGATGTTTTGAACCACGGGCTTTTTAGAGCTCGCTCCGATCGGGGTGGGGATTATGTGTGAAGCGACAGCGGTTACATGATACCGGTCGGAGTTTCAAAGCTTGTTGCCCAAACGGCTGGGCGGGCACTCTGCCAGTATTGCACGGTATCTTTTCCGCTTTCCCCTTCCCCCGCATCGGTGGGGAAGTGCACGGATGTTGTATTTATCGTTGGGGATGGGGTTTGCATGGTATCATAGTTTCTTCGGAAAACTCTCAGAATGCCCTAAAATACCCCTCACATCTAGGATGCCACTTACATAATATTATAATATTTCACTTCCTTGATAAGACGTTCTAGCTCGTAATACTTAAGAATTGAAAGATAACAGTTATAGAACTTGGAACCATGTAGTTTTCATGGTGATAGTATATGAGTAAATCCGAAATGTTTTTGGCTGACTTTATATGTTCTAAACTATGAAAATTTGTTAATAATTTATAAAAGCAATAAATATGATATTATAGTTATAATATCCGCAATTCCCGGGGTTAATTACGGGTTTGAAACCCTAATTGGGGTTTTCCCTCCTCTGTATACTGCGTGTAAGCAAGCCCTCACTCCCTCTTACGTCTCTATTGGGATACCATGTGCTCTTCTGCAAATAACGAAACACAATAATAAATTTCCAGATTTGCAAAGAGGATAGACGAGAGGTTTAGAGCAAGTGGAAAGTCACGAAAGCAATTCCACTCACCTGCCGAGAAAATTACCACATTGATGAAGTTTTAAGTGATTGCGGAATATCCCTTCAACTACTACCACTTGCTCCTGAGTCCCCCCCACTTTTTTCCATTTACTAACAAGAGCAACCGATACGAGACCTACTACGCATCAGTAAAATGAGGACCTAGTATATGTCCCACTCCTGGAAGTCCTGCGGTAGTGGGATATTTCACCTTTTGGGTCGCTATGTTTGGTGTTGTCGTAAACGGCCTACGTCGAAAATAATAGAAGGGGGCTCTGCGCTGCGGCTCAAGCAAATACACAGGTGTTGTATCAAGTGGTGAAAGAAATCATGAGTGATTGTGTTAAGTACGTAAGGGGAGAAGAAAGACTTGAAGATTTGAAAGAAGGGAAACAACTCGGGTCCGGGGGAAGGGCGGGAGGGAAAGTCTCGGCTAGCAAAAGGGCAAGAAGGAAGGAAAGTAAATAGAAGAAAGTTTTTCAAGGCTTAAGCGTCCCTCCACTGCATGGTGCATACGCGTACAGTACCACTGCTGCCAAAGAGTGACGGGGTTTTCCCATACCAAGTGGGGCTATTTCCAATAATCTATCACACATTTCAGATCATAACTCTAATTCACAGCCTCACCACCCCGGATATGACAGGAGGCCAAGTCTCGGGTCCCAGGTACCACACTAGCTTGTTTTCCTTCAGTATATTGATTGGTATTTTGAATCATTGCAGTTATGGGCATGTCGGTCGGCAGTAGACTGACCGCACCGCCCTGTCCAGCAAAGCCAGGAGTCGTATTGGAGTGTGGAAGGGCAGTTTGTTGCACCGTAGGGTGGAGCCGCACGCTTTAGAGGAGCAAAATCAGGAATGTCTGGTAGGTTGGAAAGCTCGAATTGTGCAGTATTTTGCTATTACTTCGGGGGATGGATTCGGACGCCCACCGTGTGTCGAGTGATCTTTTGTGACCGCCATACCCAGGGACTTTCGGCGTTAATCTTACGTGACAGGCTGCTTGGGTAGGGAAAGGAGGCATTAGGGCTGCCAAGCAGCTTCCTGAACCAGGAGATATTAGGATTTCTTGGTCGTACTGTAGATATCCCGGTCTCATCGTGGTTTTCAAAAAGCTGCGGTAGGTTTCAACTTTCACAGCGAAGTTATCAAGATGCCACCACCTTTTATAGGACTATAAAATTTTGGTCCTCATGGTAGATCACGAAAAGGAAAAAAATGGAAAAAAAGAAAAAAAATCCTTATCCAATCCGCCATCACCTATCACCCGGAATAGACCAGCATCGAACTAACTACTAATAACTTAGACCAGTGACCGCCTCGGTTTCCCAGCACTTTGGGAAGATACACCAGTCCATATCCGGATTGCCGGACGACAACATCGTGCATTCCGCGCACCCCAGTGCTCTCATTTCGTTGACATCAGCATTCTTGGCCAGTCCAAGCGTCCCAGGCATTCACTGAGGTACCGCTGCCCGTCCCGTCTCCACCCGAAGACGGACGGACTGGGCGCTTGGGTTCACTGTTCTTGGCGCAGACTTTATTGATGCCTACGAAGTGAGCCTGGTCAATAGCCCGGAGGGGCAGGAGGCAAAGTCATTCTTTGGTGGGGAAGCATGGAGGGTTCTCCGAGGGAGAAAAGATGTAGCTGTTGGCCCTTTGTGGGGTGGGTTGGGCTGCTGGTGGCTTTTTCTTTTGTTCTTGATTGGTCGGACTGGGCTTTGTGCTCTGGATTTTCCACTCGTTGTGGAGAGGGTTCGGAGGGAGTTTCTTGTACCAGGGGCGGTTCGTATGCGGCGGGTAGGAGCAAAGGTGTAAATCTGCCGAGGTTTCATTCGTAACAGCAAAGCTTCCCATACAACGGGGTCCATAATAGCGAGGTGTGATTATATTAGTTCCGGTCTGGTTCTTCCTACCACGATTGCCAAGATTAACTAGTGTACGCATTTCAGTTTAGACTAGGATGCCACTACTCCTTTTGCGATAATCCACTCTCTCCATAGCAGGAGTTAGTCTCTGTATTCTAAGACAAAAACTACTAGGAAGGATCTGTGTTTTCCTCAGATTGCACTAAGAGTAGGGGGTTGGAAAAAGTCGTGTTCCTAAGTTGCCGCATTTGTATGAAGACTAAAACCAGGTTAGAAAATTCGAGTGATAGTCAGTGAGTTGTTTTTGGTACAGAGGTCGCGGATGGTGGGAGTCCTCATGAAACTTGTCCCTGTATCATGTGTAGGCCTAAGCCCACACAAGCAGCGATGGCAGCGCCAGGTTGGAGCCCTGGGGGATCCAGAGGGGAGGGAGATTTGCGCTGACGAGCGTGCCCGAGAGTGGATATATCTGGTGGCTAGTGGAAAGATACGATGCCTGTCACAATTTATATATATACTCCCGTTTTTACCATTTGATTTGGTTAGTTAGTTATGCCGAGAGATAAAATGAGTGAGAGATTGAATTGAGAGAATTCTCTCACCTTCCAAAGTCGTGAATAGGCGATCAGAGTTTTCTGTTGCGTTACTAAAGTTAATTGCCGTTTCGTTTCGCTGGTTTTCCCTATCACAGTTTACTATCATAGTTGTCCTTTTATTCCGCCGATGTTTTAGTTCCATCTCCATTTCGGAAGCCATTGCCACTCACAAAACTGCTGCCGTTTAAAGTGCTCACCCTCTCATCCCGACTATCCTACTACTTCTATACCTAGGCCTCCGGTTACCCCGCCACCACCATCGAAGCCAACGGGATTTGACTACACACATATCCCAGATGCAACCATGTGTAATCCCACTAAGGCAGCTGCAAGGGCAATGAAACTGGGAGAGGAGAGTGTAGGAGGTTGCGGAGAAGCAGTCAAAGGCTGGGAGAAAGCGGCTGAGAAGACCGAGCAGGAGAAACGCAGAAGGAAGAGAGAATATGGGCAAATTCAGCACGATGGCAAGGTGGAGAGACTACGGCTAGAGAAGGAAGAATAGAACTAGGGGGGTGGTGGTTAAGAGGCTTTCCGGACCCGCCTGTTTAAAATCCAACCAGAAAAAGCACTACCTCCCTGAAATATTCTATACAGTACTCTTCCTCCCCAACCCCCTCGCCTGCTCACTCAACACCAATGCCTAAAAACCCGAAATGAAAGAGGTGCGAGAGGAAGACCAGCCCGAGACCATGCCCTCCGGATGCCGGGTGGGTCAATGTGGAAATGACGAGAGTGAACGGAACTAGTGCTCATTGTGGGCTCTGGTTTTTAGGAGGTGGGTATGAGGGGCTGGTTGGGGATGTTGCTGTGAGGATTGAAGGATGGGTAAGGGACGGGGGTACTAGCCGGTAACTAGAGGAGGCGAGGTGGTAAGTGGTTTTGCAGGTGGTTTTTCGGAGGCATTACTGGAGGGAGGGCGGAGTTGGGTGGGTGAGGTGGTGTTGGGGCAGATGAGGAAAGGAGAGAGTAATAGAACATTCGCGTGGTTGGGGACTCCCGAGCAATATCTCTCAGCAACACCAGGAGGTCTGGCAGATGCCTCGGCAAGCACTTGTCTAGTTCATTTGTACAGATAAAAACGCAGGCGTCGCAAAGCTATAGCAATTCTCAGCATTCTCGTCAGATCCGGAGGTCGCATGTCCCTGCCACCAGTCTCTTTCTTCCCTTCTTCAAACGCCTCACGTAGGTATCTCGAGATCTCACCTTTTCCTACCAGCTGCTTCAGAATAGATCCCATCGTGTTGGTGACTGTCTGTTCTTACCGGGAAAGGTAGTCACAATACAAGCATGCGACGGCGATACAGCATTCTCCTTCTTTGCCCGATCACACAAGCCGTCGATCACCAGCAAACTGTTTTTTTTCCCGTATTCGCTTCTTTCTGAGAATCTTGCCACTTACTTTAGGTATGTCTTACCCACTCCCGGACCCCCGCTGCAAAATAGAACAGCCTTATCAGTTCCGTCCCCACACTCTCCCCACTCCCAAAATTCCTTAGTTTCCAACAGCCAATTCCTAACACTGTCAAATGGGTCGTTACTCACCGTTTGATGTCTGTTATTTGGCTCTAGTGGAGAGAGTTAGTGCATACTCTGCGCATCCTCGTCGGAGTTACAGATATGGTTGTTGGAACTTCCCATGATGATGCAGTCGGCATTGCCGTTGCCCATGTTGACAGATTGCATAATTGTGGTCTGGGTTGTGGTATCCGGTCCGGAGTCTCAGCTGGAAGTAGAAACGATGTAGGGATTTATAGAGGGTAATGGGGGCCTGTAGACCTTTAGGGGAGAGTGGATCTATATTATTCAAGAACTGCTGTGCTGACTTTGCGATGATATTAGCTCAACTGCACTGTTCATGTGGCATGTCCGATATTCATATTCAATCATCTGTCGAGAATATATGACTAATTTTAGACATGTCACATAAGTACTATCCCTGAGTCCCCGTTGCCGTAAGATCGTAACTGACCGTGAGCGCCATAAGTTGAACCGTTAGTCTAGGGCCTATAAACCGTTGGAGAACCAAGCCTTCGGGGCGATTGGAGAAGGTCCCTGCCGAGGAGAAATAGCCTCCAATACCGAGATCTTCGTTTCCAATGACTCGGTGAGAAGGATTCAGAAGTCGATTCACTAGCCGGGACATCCAAGACTACGGTAGTTGCAAATTTACAGTTCATCCAGATACTTATTTGAACGGGGAGAAAACGTGCCGGCTGTGAGGTGAGAGTCACGCGAGAACATCCGATGCGACGGACAAGTCAGGACTGCATAGCAACGATGAACCCCCCTCCCCGCGGTTAAAGAGGTACCGGACCATCGCCCCTTCCATTCCCCCCTCGCCAGTTGGCACACCCGAAACTTGATGCTCTTCTCTGCAGAAGCTCGGAAAAAAATGATAATAAGGCGAAAAGCTCTTATCACGGTATCCAATTCGCAACGGCCCCTGAATTCTACGCTCAGGATATGTATATCCACATCATACCGGACCGGTATAACGTTTATCTGCGAGAACCGCCACACCCGCTGATACCAGTATGGTATCATACGTTCAAATAAGATTTTTATTGTGCTGTTTCGGGATCGCGATAAAACGCCCTACCTTAACTCTGTATAGCCCGGGGCTCCGATTTCGACGCAATCGTGAGTTTCACTTCTTCCTTGAACGTACCGGTATTGTTACCCATCAAAAATAACTGAACGGCTAGACTACAGGGAAAAATCCCTCGGCACTTGTGAGGAATAGACGGCTCCATGAAATCCCTTATTCTTCAAAGACGTAGGACGGATGGCTATGGATTGACCCAGAGCTCTTATTGGGGTAGCACTATTCACGATAAAAGATTCTCACCTATTCTTGGTTAGTTGGCAAATTCTGTGGAAGTTTTTCCCGTTCCTACCGGGACGTCCTCAGTTATTTTTGATTGGTGGAAATACTAGCGCCTGATGGTTCTCGCCATAATGCGGGATGATGGAAGTGGGGAGAACCCAGCCGGGTAGTGCTGTGCAGCCGCATCTGTGAGGTCCTCATAGCTTTCCTTTTACAGTACCATACCCCAAGAACGCCGACAGAAAAACTGCTTTTTAGGTGACTGTCTTCGGATATGTTTCCAGGGGCACTGTATGATAAATATTTATCACCATCTATTTCTTACTAAATAATAAAAAAGGAGGGCTAGCGAAGCCCTTCCAAGGTTGTACAGTACTCGCACACGGAGGGATAGGTCTCTGCAGACGCGGCTGCCCTAGTGGGGGAACTTCGCCAAACTTAAACAGGCTTCTATGCCCTAGCTCCCTTCTTGATAAAAGCCTGCCAGAAACCAATTGCCTCGCTCTCCTCCTTACTTTTTCCATTGCACTCGATTATCTTGTTTATCCAACAATGTCTGTTCCAACAACTCTTAAGCTAAATACGGGAGCCGAAATCCCCTCTATTGGGCTGGGTAGCTATTCCCACCACCTCACCTTAACCTTCTGTTCGAAGCGCTGAGTAGTTATTCTGTTAGGAACCTGGCAATCCGCTCCTGGCGAAGTTCAGGCGGCAGTGTCCCACGCGCTTCTAAAGGGTGATTACAAGCACATTGATGCAGCATACTGTTACGGTAACGAAGATGAAGTCGGAGCCGGTCTCGCTGAAGCTTTCAGGAGTGGTGTGAAGAGGGAGGATATTTTTGTCACCACCAAACTATGGTCAACCTATCACTCCCGGGCGGAATTGGGTCTCGACAAGAGCTTGAAGAGTCTTGGCCTAGACTACGTTGACTTGTTCCTTATGCACTGGCCCGTTCCTTTGAATCCTAATGGCAAGCACCCACCCATTCCTTTGGAAGCCCTTTAGGAGGCTAACAAAGCGTGGTATACAGGCAACCACGACAAATTCCCGAAGCTTCCAGATGGATCAAGGGATCTGCAGACTGATTGGACCTACATTAAGACATACAAGGAAATGGAAAAGTTATTGTCCACTGGAAAAGTCAAGGTTTGATCCCCCCCATTCTTTTTACACGCATCACGGGAACTAACCTTTTTTTTTGCAGGCAATTGGAGTTTCTAATTTTTCAGTTCCGTTCCTAAAAAGCCTTCTCTCACAAACCACCGTTGTCCCTGCAGTTAACCAGATTGAGAATCACCCATTCCTCCCACAGTACGACGTTGTCGGCTTCTGCAAGGAAAACGGAATCACCATCACTGCATACTCTCCTCTTGGCTCCGCGGGTGGACCTCTACTCAAAGAGGAATCCGTCATTAAGATTTCCGAGAAGCACAATGTTGCTATTGGCACGGTTCTATTGAACTACCATAGTAATCCAATCATTCCCTCCCTTGATTAGAACCCTACTGATTGGTGAATGCAGTCAACCGTGGGAATGCAGTGCTGGCAAAGTCAGTCACTCCCAGCAGAATCGAGGAGAACAACAAGCTCTTGAAGCTTGACGACTCGGATATGGAGGCTTTGAATAACATCCATAAGGAGAAGGGGACAAAGAGGTATCCGGGGCCACACCGTTCAAGCAATTGGATGAGAGAGCTAACTTGAATATTAGATTTGTGGCACCTCCGTGGCCGGTCAACTTTGGCTTTCCGGATTGGAAGCAGGACGTTTGAAAGGTATCTTGGGCTACTAGTAGTGTCATACATGCCTTTTACGGTACTTATTGCTGTATTCGTTATTAAGAAGTGCTTGCCCTTCTAAGAGCAATACCAAAAACTTAGCTCGATAATAATATTATGGACAAATTTTCAAGTTCCATCCCTCGCAAGCAGAGCCGCCGGCCCAATAGGGTTTGAGGCTCAAAAATCTGCCGATGTGACGGCGGGAAGTTCCGAAACGAGTAAGAGGTCATGAGTGTATCATCCTCCACACAAAGCACGCCGAAAGCCATCTGGAGGCAGGGGCACGAAACCCGTTCGAAGCAGTGGCACCGCCGGACTGGGGGCCCGGAGCTGAGAAATGAAATGCCATACCAGCATCCTTCCTTGTGATAGCCCATGCTCGGGTGGGGAATTAATCCGTGAACACCGTCGTATTGGTGAAACTGCCATAGATACCCCTTCCGGCAAATCAAAAACTGCAAAACGTCTATGGAACTTCTTCTTTACTTTACAATCAATAAGCCCAGCTGCATATCAGGAATAGCGGTTCATTGGAGTAATTGCGTAAATTTGAGTAACTCCATTGGGGGGTGTTCACGGAGTAACCGTAGTATCCAAGCACGGTATCATAAGTGCGGTCGCCCGCCGATCCTTTTAGTATCGGAGCTAATGACGTGGGGGGCAGCTTACCCTTGGATAAATTAAGTAAACTTTTGGAAGCCCCTCCCCCTGCCAAGGCGGTGTCATGCCATAGCTTGCTACCCTTTAAATACCTACTGTACTTCATCATTCCCCTCTTTCTCGCCCTTCATCATCATCATCAACATCACAATGCCTCGTCCAATTGCTCTTCTCCTCGGTAAGATCGACCACGCTCGTAAGGAGTGGGAATCTCTGTCCGAAGTAGCGGAGCTCAAGGTTTGCTTCCTTTCCCTTCTTCCTTTTTTACTTTACTTTCCGGAAAGGCTTCTGACTGGGTTCCCGGTTAGGAAATCGCTTCTGGCACAAGGGAGTCTACGATCCAGGATTTCAAAGATGGGAAATATGATGGTGTCGTAGCGATTTACAGAACCTATGATTCTGCTAAGGTGAGACCCCCCACGAGCTCTATATTGCTGTTTGAGTTAATGGGGACAGATTACCGGCCGCTTCGACAAAGACTTTGTCTTTCAACTACCCTCCAGCGTGAAATTCGTTTGTCATAACGGTGCCGGATACGATCAGATTGACATTGAGCCATGTACTGCCCGCGGTACCTCACCTCATCTTCGTTCACCCCCATTGGCTCATCCGTACTAACCATGTTCCAGGTATCCTCGTAGCCCACACCCCAGGAGCCGTCAACAACGCTACAGCCAACGTCGCAATGATGCTGACCCTGCAAGCCCTACGCAAGACGCACATCGCTGAGACCTCGCTCCGTGACGGCACCTGGCGCGGCCAATTACCTCTCGGCCGGGACCCCGACGGCAAAGTCCTCGGCATTCTCGGCCTGGGTGGGATCGGCGTGGCCCTGTCCACCCGCGCAAAGTCCTTCGGCATGAGGTTGATATACCACAACAGGCGGGAGGCGGTGTGCAACCCTGCCGGTGCAGAGTACGTCGCGGACCTTACGGAGTTCTTGGGTAGGTGCGATGTCTTGAGCATTCACCTGCCGCTGACGGAGGGGACGAGGCATTATCTCGGGAAGAAGGAGCTGCTGGGGTTAAAGAAGGGTGCTGTGCTGGTTAATACTGCGCGCGGGGCGGTTATTGACGAGGACGCATTGGTGGAGGTGCTCGAGGCGGGTCATCTGGGAGGTGTGGGGTTGGATGTTTACGAGGAGGAGCCGAACATTCATGAGGGGCTTATTGGGAGGGAAGATGCGGTGCTGTTTCCGCATATTGGGACTTTTACCATCGAGACGCAGGCAAGCTACCTCTCACTCTCTAAAAATACGCTGGAAACTGATAAGGAGGGGGGGGTGTAGAAAAAAATGGAGGTTTTGGTCATTGATAACGTCCAGTCTGCCTTGACTAGGGGAAAGCTGCTCACAGTCGTTCCCGAACAGAAGGGGAAAGAGGCAGAGATACAGGGTAATTTTCCGTCAAAACTTTGAGTAGTGGGTGTCATGGTAACAAGGTTTTCATTCGGTAGGAAATTGATAGACATTTCCAATTGAACACACTTTTCCGGGGTTATAAAAAGTACTTGCCCCAGACAGTAAGTGCCCGGAGGCAGGGGTACACCTTGTATTGAAGCTCAGGTGCGCTCAGATTTGTCTTTTTTTGCCGCATATTTCTCTTGCCTGAGATGTGAGACAGGCAGTTGGCTCTCTATTCATCACGGTTAATCACTCGCTTATTATGAATTACATCTGTAATTAATATATAAAATATCACACTCCTCTCATCCAGCGAGCAACGTCCCTAACACCCCTCTTCTCCAATCCATCCAGTCCACCGCCGCCACTCAGAAGGTCAAAGTAGTGCCCGCGGTCCCAACAACCGAACTCTTAACACTACTAGCAGTGGTTAAGCTATACTTGTACGGAACGCCCTTAAGCGTACCTGGAGAGGCAGTATTTTCCCCACCACCAAAGTCATTCCCGTTGGCAACAGCGTAGCCAGCATCGGTGGAGTAAAGCGGATTGTCCGAGCCGACGAAGACGTTGTTCTCAACGAGCAGCTGAGCACCCTGGCGAGTGTTGATGCCGTCAGAGACGTTCTCGTAGTAATTGTTGAAGATGTGACCTGTGCCGAAGCGGAATGAGGGACCACGAGAGTTGAGATTCTGGAAGAAGTTACCGACGTATGTAACGGTCAAGTGGCCCTTATCCTCGGACCCATTGGTGTCGGAGTGTCCGACCAGCGACGCCTTCCAGTGGTCATGAAGGTAGTTGTTTGAAAGCGTGATGTAGTCGCACGCGTGCGTAACATCCAGGAGACCATCGTAATAATCCTATCGTAAACCACCTCTCCATCAACAACACTAGCCCATCAGCCCCGAAAACAGGATCAAGGGGGGAGGAGACCTTATCATGATCCTGATCAGAGCTCAAGTCGACATGATCGATCCAAACATTATTACTCTTCTGGATCCCGATCGCATCTCCCGTGCCCGCGAGCACCTTCCTCACCGCCAAGTTGCGGATGATGACATTCTTGACGTCCTTGACCCGGAGTCCCACGCCCTCAAGCACGGCCCCGCTGTCCGCACCTACAATCGTCTTGTCGGCCGCCACGTCCACCACGTCGTTCCCCGTGATTGCGCCCTTCACGACGATGTTCAACGCCCCGCTCTTGGCCGCCGCGGTCTTGAGTGCCGAGAGCGAGGAAACGGTTGTCGTGGGCCCGCCCGCACCACCTGTTGTACCGCCATTCAGGGTTGCGTAGCCGACTGTCGCTGCATCAGAGAGCGAGGCACGCTTCTGGAGGGTGGAGGCTGGGGCCGCGAGCGCTGCGGGGAGGAGGGAGAGGAGGAGCGTTGCTGTGAACCTCATGTCTAATGAATTTGGTTGCTTTCCCTTCTCGGTCAGTGAAATGGAAGTGAAACAAAAGAGTGGTGTTTTCCGGAAACGTAAAGAGTGGAAGTGAAGGGTTTAGACTTCTGTGAAAGGAAAGAAAGGACCTGTAGGTCTTGGTGGTTAGAACGAATGGAAGAGAGGGGGGACGGGCTGCTGGTGAGGTGGAAGAGAAAAGACTGTGTTTGGGGGGGTGCACAGGATTTATACGCTTTGATCGTGAGGATTTCTTGCTAAGGCCTTTCAACACAATATGTACACTATCTCTGTCTGCAAGTATGGTACAGCACTGGATCATACAGAGCAGTAACTAGCAAGTCCGCCTAGCTACACCCCACACTTTCCGTACCCGCAAGCATCTCATCTCGTAAGTCCACCACAACCCTCCCTACTCATCATCCACCAAAACCACCAATATATTTCCCACCATACAATCGAAGCGTTGCACCTTCTCACTCGCCTGTAGCC
>QLOI01000774.1:0-15340 GCA_003313605.1 Tuber umbilicatum | reverse complement strand
CCCGCCCGCGCCCCGTGAAATTCGACCATATGTTGACCAGGGACATCAATCAATTTAGTTCAATTCCCAGGAACCCGAGCTGACAAAGGTTGCCGGGGCCCTTGTCCATCCACGCTGCGGGGACGGCCGGTAAGCTCCACTGTCATTCGGAGTAATTTGGTGGAGGGGGCGGGTGCGGGAAGCGAGGTGGGGTGGAAGAATAAGTAAACCATCCTGAAACGTCTGGGACGGCTTGGAGTCCCGGGGTGCAGCTGCTACTGTAAGCTCGGGGCAGGGATGAGGCGGACGGGAAGGTTTCAGGTTACAGTATCAAAATCCCTTACCTTCATAGCATCACTCCTATGATACCGGGTTAATTCTTTTCTCTCGCTTCCGGCGGAACCTTTGTCGGAACCTCCACCTCAATCTAGAAATGGAGGAGGCCGGCCCCGTAAGGCGCTGAGAAGGATGATGTTGTCAGTTGGAGCTGTCACTATATAATGAAACGTGAGAAGAGCGGCTTTAAACACCCGAGCAGAGTACACAGTCGAGATTCAAGACCCGCTTTCCGCGGGCTTTGGTCGCGATCTATGCCATGGACTCCATCACTGCAGTATTAGCCTAAGCATGCTCAGTCCCGTATCGTGAAAGTGTGTGGTACTACAAGTACGAGTAGAACTATGAAACAAGCAGCACACGATAGCTCGAACCTCGATCCCGAGCAGTCAGCTCACAGCACAGGTGAAATCCAGAGCACAGCACGGCGAAACCGGGAATCATCCCAAGGGGCTCGTCAAATGCCCAGCCGTTCATCCCACCCCCACGCCCCGCGATGTCAAATCCAGATGGGGAAGTACGAGTACCGTACGGTTACTGCCGCGTGCTATCATAATCAGCTCCCAGCGGTCGGATCCCCCCCCTCCATCTATCCGCAACACTTCCTCGATTGTACTCGTACTCATTATAATATCCCTGCACTCCCGGATAGGCTTTTCGCCATGACCACGACTCCCCGACCGCACTGGGGTTGTGCCAGTACCAGCACGGTACTGGTACCTCTATTGAGAAGCGAATGAGTACCCACAGCTGAGACCTCTCGGGAGAAGATTGTACTCGAGTAGAATTGAAGTTTCAAGAAGTTTTGGTGTTGGGAGTTTAGGTACCAGTAGTTTAGGCGGTAGGTAGGCAGGAGTTTCTAGTGATCCGATACTACCAGGAAAAATGCGCGAACCCTTCTCGGGGGATTTTTGTTGTCTCGGAATCCGGAGGTTACAGGGTTGACAGAGATGGCGAGTTCCGAGAGATTTTGTCGTCCAATCCCATCATACCGCCTCCACAACCAATCACTCGCTTCACCCCATCTTCAATCCCGACTACCCACACCACACACACCGCCAAGCGTCTTGGTGCGCCGCGTGCCAGGTGCCTAAACGGCCTCGGAGAATATGCCGGGACGGAAGTTGATGGTCTATTAAAAGGTGTACGGTACTGGTGCATATTAATGCCCCCCGCGCTCGATGCAGTAACATACAGGAACCATTGTGCACATATCTCCCAGTAAGAGGACACATGCAGCCCACGAGTCCGAGCACAGTACTCACAATCTCGAAGGGTTTTTTTTTGAAAAAGAAACTGCTATCGCATACCACCAAAAATTGACCCTTCCGCTCGGATCCGGGGTGGCATGCAATAGCAGTTTCTCTTCAAAAACGCTCTTCGACACTGCGGGTAACGGGTACCGTACTCGAGCATTACATACGTTGGTACGACCAATCACCCTCCCATCCGGGGAAACGGCATCGGCACGGGCTGGCTGGAAATTCGCTCGGCGGGATTCGCACGAGTAACCAACGGCTGGGTGGAAGGAAGGAGGGAAGGTTCGCTGGGTGCCAGTCTACCGCACTCGAAACCTATATTTGGCGACCCTCACCTCCCCCCGCGTTCGCATTCGCCTTCACATTCACCTAGTAATCACCAACGGCGTCTTCCGAGCGGAGTTTCCCATGTTTTTTTTTGCACGACACAATACTCGCGACCGAATGAACGTTTGTGAACACGACTGCTATTGCGTACGGGAAAAAGGTCGGGTGGTGCCTCGCGATTTCGGTGCTATGCAATTTGCGGCTGTGTTCACAAACTCGGACATTACGAGTACTAGTACTGTGCTCGTAGGCGGTAATATGGAGATGCTAGCACTCCGCCCATTGCCTCCAATGCCGGTATCATACACAACTACGAGTATCCGGCTCGGGTACTGTACTTGGGGATTGACCCGGGCCCGGCACGAGCGCTAGGATATGCGGATAATTTTTCGTACTTTGATCCCAGTGTCCGGACGCTTCATGCTTGGTGTAGTGATACGAGCACTGGAGCGATACCGCACCCTGTTGTCAATATACCCGGGCGTTGACGTTAGTGATGGGACGGATAGGGTATGGGTGGCCCGAGACTTTGCTGGTGTTGGGCATATAAACTCTTGGGCCACCTAATACCTGTCTGCCCTATCACTAACGGCCATACTCTGCTGGGCGCTGTTGGGATAAATGCCCATGAGATGTTGATCCAATCGTACAGTACAGTACAAGCGGTTGGGCGTGGCGCGGCGTAAATCTGTACTATCATTACAATCTATCGTAGTCGGTGTCCGTGGGCGAATCGAAAAAGTGGGGCTGACAGCACAGGTGCCGGAAGTATTAGGAGGGTGCTATATTATCGTAGTGGTAGTTGAGTGTTAATATTGACCATACGAATACTGTACCCTGCTTCCAGAAAACGGGCCATAATTAGCAACACTGGTGCTCGTACTATATAGGTCCACGGATATGCGGGCGGAAAAACCATTCACCGAACCACTCGTTCTCGTTTTGCACTCGTACGTTACATAGTAGACAGGAGTCTTTTTCTTCTTCTTCTTGGGGAGGTTATGATATCTTATTCCAAACCTTCCATAATTAGTATTTTACAATATCGAGAAGAGCCAAAATTTCTGCCTCTCCTCCATTTCCATACATCCGGGAAAAGGAAACTGTTCATACAGGACAAAAACCAGCCAACCAACTACAAGCTAAAAAAACCATTTGAAAAAAGCAACCAGATCCGTACAGGCCCGCACGAACTCTCTTTCTGCAGCAGTCAGCAACATCATTGCGACGAAGCTATTGGCGCACAGCTCGGCCCAGCCATAAATTCCTTCACTTCCGTCAGTTCTGATTCTTCTGGCCTGGCCAATAATCCAGTCGTATCGTCAGTAGCCTTGGGCCGTGTCCCATTGTCGTTATCGCTGTAGGCTCGTAATTCTCGACTGCCGTCCTCGCTGGTGGCCCATTCGCCTTGCCGGATCCCCCCCCAATCGCCCTGTAACGTTTGCTCATCGGTCGGTTCAACAACCTCGCCGGCGGGTGTCTCAAGGTAGCGCTTTGTCGGCAAGCATTCTTGCGTTACGAGAGGCTGGGTGCGAGCGCGAACGGTTGATGCGTGAATTTCATCATCTAAGGGATCGCTCATCTGCTCTATCTCCTGTGTGTAGGCCATTGTGCGGGTGGTTACTGGGCGATGCGAAATTAGTCAAGTCTACGGAGGATTTGAAATTTGGGGAACACACGCTTTGGGTAGCTAGTTTCGAAAGCGGTATTGGCAGGTATGTCATATGCTGGTCGACGTTAATTACTTGCCGGAATGGATCCTACGAAAAGAAAAAAAGTACGGGCAACAAAAGAACGTCACAACATACGCGTTTGCCCCGTTATAGGCGAATCTTGAGGGGTGAATTGACCATGAGGATTTCCGCGACTATCATCGGTAATTCGTAGCTGGCTTAATGCCTCCTCCGTTCGCAATTCGTCCGTTGCTGATGAATTTCGCTGAATAAACGACATGTGAGGTATCAATGGGGCATATCCACGCTCCTTGAAACCTTCTCCCGACATGGGGTCTGAACCATCTGCGCTGTCACTGTCTGGTGGTGTTGGAGGAGGAGTATTAGCAAAGTGCGAACCCATCAAGGTTCGTCCGACCGATGGAACAGGTGTTGCGGGGGATAGTGAATTTGAGATTGCTATTCGGGTAAAAAGGGATTAGCGAGATTTATCGCAACTGGAATTCGGGTGGCTCACAATGATTCGAATAATCGCTGCTCGAAGTGGAGACATTTGTTAGCGATCTCTGCAGATTGGTCTGTCGTCGGCTCTCCTCCAACATCTGCTCTTCCTCCGGTGAACTTTCTCCATAATTTTTGTTTTCCGGCTCGGAGTCAGGCCCTATGGCGGACAAGCGATGTACCTGACTAGGTTCCGGCTGCGCTAGATTTGGGCTGCTGGTCGCAGCATGTTGCGCTCCGCTCCGGGCAACGGGCGGTGGTTGAGCTCTTTCGCTTGCCCCGACTCCAACAGGTGTTTCGTATGGTCGCGACCGAAAGGATTGAGAGGGATGGATCGTAGGAGTGGTATCCGTTCTAGGCTTCGAACCCCGACGACAATTAAGTTTCGAAACGGCCTTTCGAAGTCGTCTACCAAAAGACATTGTGGTGATAACTCCCGGGCACTAGTTGATTCGCCAAAAATCCACCTCAGAAGTGCTTTGTGGGGAAGATTTGGGCAAAGGTGCAGGTGGGAAAGAGACTAGGAGGGGGTTAGTCAGTAAAGAACATAATCCCACGGTCAAATGTTTGCTGCGTCAGACCATAGGCACACGTATCAGGCATTGGTAATGCATCATGTGTTGGATCTGCAAAAGTGAGAAAGAAGAGGGGAAGAACGGGGAGGGAGTGGTGGGGTTGGGGGGCGGCGGTCCGAGTTAGTTAATTGGTGCGACATTGAATTGTTGAGTGTGTGTCGAAGGGATAAGATATGATAATGTGCCGGTACCGGTTCCGCAGGGAAGGAAGAAGACGATCACATTGCACATCATTCCAATAAGGAAAGTCTACCGTACGGTACTTGGGTGTGCGAGATGGGAAAAATGGATCCTCCTCCCCAAACCACGGACCGGAGCCCGCAAGATCCCAATTGACGGAAAATTCGCGCAAGATTTTTGAGCCTTTCCTGCTCGTGATGGACGCCCGCCCCTGAGTGGCTACCCACGTTCCCCAATCAATACTCTCGAATCCAAAGAACTCTGATCATGTGTGATTATGGCGTTGCATAGATCCGGTAGGGCGGGCCCTGTGAAGGGTCCGTGGCGATAGAAAGGTGAACGAAGAGTAGGCTATCGTTAGGAACCTTGGATCAAGGAATGGCACGATGATCGCGATTCACCGCGATAGGGTCCTGGCTTCAAGGCCGCATCTGAAAGGTTCTCCATCGAGGCGGCCGACGATAATACGGGATTGACCTCCGTGGGCTTATTGCCGTCTGTGGCTTGCCCGATCTTCATCCCCTTGAACGGTTTTAAGCCTTTTTTGTGTGAACTTGACGTAGGAAGGGAAACGGACTCTGGAGGAAAAGGGGAATCTCCGTCGGAGTGACGTGAACCGAAACCGGGCTGCCGGGTTTTGCCGTTCTTGAGGCGGAGAATAGCTTGGCAAGTCCACCCACCTCCGTGGTCCTATGATCAAAGATTCCAACCCTATCCCTGTGAAGATCACGGATCAACCCATCGTAGACTACGGTGGCTCTGTACTGGGCCCAAGTCGTTATAAATCCAGATATCCATTTCAGGCTCCTTTGCATTCCATTTCAGTATTTATCATTTGCCCACAGCCTTTGTGGTTTGTCTGTGGACTTTTTGATTCCCAACTAAACACAAAGATGGCTATTGGTCCGGCCAAAGCACCACATCTATCTCCATAAGCCAACGGAAAAGCCAGTCCTTTGTCTACAGTACTAACCCCTTGATCCCGTTTTCGGAGGCAGTACTAAATGGTGCAATGAGACTCTTTAGACAATCCAACTGCCATTGATGCGCTCATCTGCCCACCATGGAATCGCCATTCCCAATCCAAGGCAGATTCAGGTCTGCTTTGAAGTTTTATGGAAACCACTTGTATGGGCATGGCGTTTCTATCCTTACGGAAGTGCTCAAATACTGGTGTAGCTGCAAGCTGCGGAGAAGGCTATGGAACAATTCATGTAAGTGTATGATTCCCGACGGGAGCTTCCCACTTTTCTCAATCGTCAGGATAGAACTTGATTCGCTTTTCAACCGCATCAAGTCATTCATACTTTTAAGCGCGATTTCTACAAATACTTTGGAGATTGCTACCGACGAGGTTCTGACCGTCAACAAAAGCCATCGTGCAGGAAGTGCGATGTTGGGATCCGTGAGACAGTTAATCCTGCCCTAACCAGGGGGCGCATCGTTCAAAAGGAAGTCGGTTTAATGGGTTAACGTTTTTCTCCTTCGTCATCTTTCCTTCTAACCCCATAGTAGTCCCATTAGTTTAAATATACCCGCGAGGTACTTCCAGTTGAGCGCACCCGAGCTGAGGGAACCGCCGTTCACGTTTGGCTTATAGGAGAGCCTAACTTGTGACCGAGCACGAGGCCACCCATAGTATTTCCCACGAGCTGAGAAGCTCGAGCCATGCTTGAGTCAGGCCGAATCTTGAAATGTGTAAGAGGGAAGAAGACGGGAGGAGACAGGCATCTCAACAAAAATCCAGTTTGGCGCTGGAAGCAGGGAGAAGTAAGCTGAATACCCGGAAAGGTCTCCTTCACGGGAAGCTGTTTGCACACACCATTGGAGGCCTTTAATTTCAACTTCCTGCTCATAAAAAGTGTTTGTTCCATATGTATGGCCGGGGTTATGATTTCCCCTTTTATCCTTTATTGTTTGTCTTTTATCCTTGAACGTCATATTATATTCTCCACTCAAGCCTATCATATAGTCCACCTTTAACCTTGCTAAGCAAGTAGTATACTTTGTCTTCAAACAAATCCAGACTCGAGCCAGGGAGGTTCATGGAATGGTGATGGGTCTAGTTCCGCAGATCAGCATAACCGAGATAATTATTTGATCCAGATATTGGAGTATAAGTATTACTTTCCCAAGCGGAGAGGTTTAGGGAGTTTCCACTGCTCACTGGGAGCGGAATGTTTTAGAAGTGGACAAAACGCCCAAAGCTCGACGGCTAGCCGGATATCGATAAACTTGTGATACATAATACAAACTCAATCCCAATCCACTTCAACAACGAATTCACAGATGTCCCACTTCCGCGATCTTATACCCGACGGCCAATTGACCGGCTCCACTAATTTTCTGTAAGTAAATTATGTGAACAATTATGACTAGTGCTGATATCAGTTGTATGATAAAGACTTCCGTAAGCTCTGCTGACGAATTCGGAGCTCCGATCGATACCTACCTTAGGGCATTGTTTCCCGGAATGATATCGTCGACAATATACATAAAATTTCAGCCCTACCCGTCATGCTGCTTCGGGCCGCATACATTGGATTCTAGGGACCTCTCGTTTCCGGGCAGTTGAGCGGCCCGGCTTCTCGCTAAAATGAGCTGCATCATATCTCACCCGCAGCCTGGGTCAGTATCAACCAGTCAGTACGATACTGCGGCGGGCCAATCGTTCACCAGTGCTGATAGGCAATTCAGCTGAGCGGATACTAGTACGGTGCACCTGTTTAGACCGTTAACTCTCGCCGACTACCCAAGATCGAAGGTTGGCAATACTCTCGAGAGTACACCGGCCTTGCGTTTGGTCGCTGCACTACTGTGTCGTGCTGCACCAACTCCGCTGATATGTCCTTCGGCAGCTAAACGCAGGGTTCCTCGAAGCAACTTGATTTTTTCGGATCAACCTACCGCTCCGAGAAATGTGAGGTTTCTACGATAGCACAGCTCGCATATCGTGGTCACGAAACAAGGGCTAATAAATAAGCTATCAGTCCATCTCTGACTGCTAATACTCGGGTACAGTAGGATGGCCCATATTACCACCTAATACCGGTAGCGTCAATTGTACTACCGTATTGCCGTGCCGATACTGAAGTATGGCATTACGGTATAAGGCCTATTTAGCCTAGAATCCCAGCCCTGCTGATTTGCTGTCGGGAAGCACGTTGTCATAAGTTTTTTGGGATCCGCCCAGTCTCCGCATTCCCAGAACGAGGGGAAATACTCGAGCACTCCCCACCACACTCCCATTGATCTCAGGCCTCGGTTTTCAGAGCGGATGCATCCAAGCTCGTGGATGTCTTATGGTTGAATTTCTGAAACTTCTATATTTGGACGGGGCTAAATGCAGTAAGGCAGCCGGTGCATTATACTGCCTATGCTTGTACCCGGCAAAGCTTGTGTGAACACTGTCTCTCGGATAATCAACTCAATATTTCGAATTTCACCTCCCAGTTCAGCGTACTATGCTAGAACTCGGCCACATATGGTAGGCCGCTCATGTCAACTTATCTTTAATTGGAAACTACGCATCGCAAAACGGTCCATATGGCCGTCACTCTCACTGAGGTACTACAGACCCGCGGCTGAATATTTTTCGACCCGAGAACTTAATGCTGGTACCGTATAGTACCTGCTTGCTTTTGGCGATTGCCCCACCAGAGGGTTGCTACTGTATCACAAGGTAAGGTTATGTTCCAGAGTGAATAAGCACAGTGATGCGCGACATGCCGGCCCGAGGGATTCCTATTCGTTCCTGTTTGTCAGAAACGAAGCAACTGCCAACTTCGTCAGGAATGGTTTCCCGAAAAAAGACCGACTAGGTTAATCCTTGAGTTCGTCGGGGGAGGCCGGTTATCACCCCTGTATTTCTACTAAACACGAATTCTTCTGCGTTTTGCTACGAGCACTGGACGGTATTGTGCAGCACTCGAGTACGTACCGCACAATGTGCTCGAGCACAAGGGGATAGTATGGAATTGGGGGGTGGTATGAGCTGGCCTTTCAGTCCTCGAGTGCTTACTGTGGAGAACTTTGTTATAGTGTGGGAGCACGGTACCTTGCCGGCATTTACAGCCCATGGTCAGAGAGTGGAGGTCCCCCCCTCGGATGGATGGCGTTGCGCACCGGCTCCGTGAGGAGTTATAGTAAGGTATTTCAGAAACAGCCTGTACTGTACTGTACTCGAGCAACCAAAAGGTACTCACTCTTACAGCAACAGCAGAATCGAGTACCTCTAATCGAACTACCGCAATCAACATGATCTGTTAATAGATGTTCTCTTTGCCGAACCTTCCCACCATGGCTAGTGTTAGGTCTTTTGCGGGAGGCATTCCTCCTCCCAAGCTCAAGTGTGATGACACGCGTGGAGGGATGGGGCCGAGTGCCCCATATCATACTCGATTGCAATTTCGCCATCTTTTTTCTGAATTTTGCATGGGGCTCGCTACTCCTTCAAACTTGCCCCTCTCTGGGCAACTCTTCGGACACTGGCCGTTGTCCCGATACTCAAGCACTGCACCTTACCCTAGCGGCAGACGGAAGGGATCCAGCTTATCATGGCTGACAGGCATGTGCAATATGCGAACTCTAACCGAGTACTGTGCCATCCCTACTAATCGCCCTGTTTAAGAGCGATTCCGGGCGGTACTTTGCACTTCAAATCTGCCCGTCACCCAAATCAAGAGTTTCTGGCTAGGATCTTCATTCTCTAAGCAACCGAGCCTATCACTTTGTCTGAATGCTTGACTCTGCATACCTTACTGTACTCGAGTAGAGAGGTAGTAAGCGGGCTTGGCTGTTCGTCATTTTACTATCGCGGCAACCCCACGTCCATGTTGGACACCCCACCACCGTTTATTCTTGCTTGCTTGGATCTAATACAGTAGGGTAGCGCTCTGGCGATTAAATCCCATTGACCTTAGGAGCATCCTAGCTTCCCAGGTATCATACCATACTCAGAGGCCTTTCTCCACTCAACTCCGATATTGGCCCAGCTACTTTATTACTACAATTGTAAGCCGAGGACTGAAGAGAAAGCTGAACAGACAGGGACTATCTATTTCAGCCGGGCGAAACATGCCACATCTGAGCAGAAGCAAAGCGAAGCGGCTTGGACCGCGTGCGTCATTAATGTGTGGATGGTACTCGAGCAGAGTGGAGAGGAGTGCCGCACAGGGAACGGCAGCGCGGAGCGGAATCTTGTGCTTGCTTGCTTCCCCCCCCCATTCCGTTCCACCACAAGCTGGAATCGGAGCTTGTATAAAGTTAACGCAAGGAGAACCTCAGATGGAATCACGACCCCCTTCCTACCGCATTCCTGCCACGCCCACCTCATTAGTTGATCAATTGTCGGAGCCCCACGAGCACCGTATATACATCCTGTAATAAAAACGGTGCGCACAAGCTCGAGTTGGTCAAGCATATATCACCGCTTTCAACCATGCATTTGAAAAGTCTTCATCTGCTCGCGGCTTTGCTAGTGGGAGGGGTTCAATCTTCCCTTTTACCCTGGAACCGAGCTAGAAGCGACCTTGAGACGCGAGCTCTTACTTTCGATTACGGCAGAGTGAAGGTTCGTGGCGTTAACCTTGGAGGATGGTTTGTGTTAGAGCGTGAGCTTTCCTAGTCAATCATTTCGTCCACCCCATCCCCCCCAAAAAGGAGGGCGGTTATACTCTGAGTTATTCCCTTCGAGTTTCGACATGTCTAACATCCATTTCTTGTTAGCTTGGATTACACCTTCGCTCTTCGAGCCCTTCGGAGGAAGAGTGGTCGACGAGTACAACCTTTGCAGAACACTCGGAAAGGATGCCTGTCAAGCCAAACTCGAAGACCATTGGAGGTAAGTTCCCCAGCATCAATCCAAATTTCGCCCCTCCAAAATCTAATCATGAAAAAAGCACATTCTACTCCGAAGCGGACTTCCAGCAAATTGCGGCCGCGGGATTGAACCATGTCCGGATTCCCATCGGATATTGGGCAATTAGACCACTCCCCGGTGATCCATATGTTCAGGGCCAGCTAAAGCACCTCAACAACGCTATCAGTTGGGCTGGAAATGCCGGCCTGAAGGTCTGGATCGATCTCCATGGGGCCCCAGGCTCTCAGAACGGATTCGATAATTCCGGCAAGCGCGACTCTATCGAGTGGCAACAAGGAAATAACGTGGCTCATACGGTTGAGACAATCAGAGATCTAGCCCGAATCTACGCCCAGAGTCAGTATAATAACGTTGTCACTGCAATTGAGCTCTTGAACGAACGTAGGAACCCCTAAGTGCGCACAAGAGTAAAGCTGCATACTAAAATTCAATTAATACTAAAGCTTTCGGACCGAGTCTTGATCGCGGGAAGATAGAGCAGTACTGGAAAGGTAGAGTATTTTGTCTTTACTTAGTGCTACATATCTAACCGGCTTTAGATGGGTGGGGCACTGTCCGCGATTTCAGCGACATTGGTGTAGTTATCGGAGATGCATTCTTCGATACAAAGTCATGGAACGGAGTCATGACCAACGGCTGGGATCATGTTCTTATGGATACCCATCACTACCAAGTATTCGATGTTGGTCAGCTTCAACAATCCCCCCAGGGTCATGTAAACGGGGCTTGTTCCTTCGGACGAAGCCTCGTTGGCGTTGATAAATGGACCGTTGTTGGGGAGTATGTCTGGTTGAAAACCCGATTTCGCTCAACATGTACTAACGCTCGACAGATGGTCTGCTGCACGAACGGATTGTACAAAATGGCTTAACGGAGTTGGGCGTGGCACCCGTTGGGAAGGGACTTTATCCGGGGGCCCGAGGCTCGGCGACTGCGGAAACCGTGTCCAGGGTTCCGTAGCCTCCTACTCTCCAGAGGAGAAAGCCAACACAAGAGCTTTGTAAGTCTTCTGGCATAATCGGTTAACAGCGGTTCACTGCTCTAACCAAATTGCCGCCACAGTATTGAAGCCCAACTCGATGCGTATGAACTCGTGGACGGGTGGTTCTTCTGGACATGGAAGTCGCAAGGTTCTCCTGATTGGGAACTGAGGGACCTATTGGTCAATGGGCTTTTCCCGCAACCGATTACAAGCAGAGAAGGTACGCCATTCTCCATTTACCCCCTTCCCATCACCCTGGGAGATCCGGAAAGCCAATATTGACATAACCGTGGAAAAGTCCACAACCGCTGTGGATTCTAATACCGTAGAAACGTAGAAACTTGGATAATTGGGTCGTTTGCTGTGTGGTCAAGAATTCCCTTCTCTGGACAGTGGGCAAAAGAGACAGCAAAAAGCACAGCCCCTTTCCATCTGCCGAGAGAAAAAGAAAATAATTTTTTTCGCCAGACCTTACTGAGAGAGGAAAACCCAACGACATAACACATGGTTTGATTATTCAAGTTTCTACAAGTACGGAATTGGTGTCTTGGGGGTGATAGTTTGAATATCTCATCACATGTCTTGGTTCTGGGTTACGAGAACACACCGCTCGTGATGAGGGCATTACATAGCCGCTAGACGGGAATATTTACCAGATATATTATGTGGATTTCCTTCCTTCCTTGTTTTTATTTTTCCATGCAATTATATCAGACGCCTGATCCGGCCCATTTCCTAGTAATAGTCATTCGTTGGTTGAAGGAGCTGAAAATTATTTTTTTTGAGGAAAGGACATTCATGATAGAAAGTTACAACGTTTCCCTACGAAGCGAGCACCCACCCACTTCCCACCCTCTATTGGCTTGCCTTTCATGGGTTGTGGGATTGTAGACCTGGTTCGAAGCATTTTATAAGTCATGCCGAGTGCTAGCTATGTAGGGAGACACTGCAAACCGGGTAGCACTCCCGATAACCCGGTAGCCCTGACAGCTACCCATGGCTTGAAATGCTCGTGCAAACCATAAGCAATAGAAATAGCCTACGGATAGCGGCGGCTCGGTCAATGCCCAACTCCCCGGCCCTAGTGCCGCCAGCCAGCAGGATCCCAATTACTCGCATAGCACAGGAGACAGGTTTAAAGCAAGCGCTGCCCCCTACCACGACGGTCCACTATTCCATCCAGCAGAAGCAGAAAAAAACACCACCTCGATAGAACGCCACATCGGAGTGAAGCAAGCAAGCCCCCCAAAATGGCATACACCGTCCCATTCCTGGTGAACAATGAAGAAATTACCTCATCCAAAACCTTCGACGTCAAGAACCCACTAGACGGCAGCCTCCTGTGGGGATCCTCTGCCGCCACGGTCCGAGACGTTGAAGCCACGATTCAATCCGCCAGCGACGCCTTCCGCTCGTGGTCGACTACGAAGCTAGTCAAGCGGCGTGAGCTCATATATAGGCTTGTGGGCGTTTTCGAGAGGAGAAAGCAGGAAGTGATGGATAGCATGGCGGATGAGACGGCGGCGCTGGGTGGCTGGGTGGATATAAACGTGGATACATCTATTGAGTTGATGAAGGATATTGCGGGCAGGGTGGTTAGCATCGCCGGGACTATTCCGGAAAGTGTCGAAGAGGGTGTGTTGACCCCATATAAGTACTGACATTGGCATCTTATATCTTGCAAGAAAGGTGATAGCTAAGCCTTGTGCGCATAGGCAGGACTACGCTTGTGCAGAAGGAACCGTATGGGGTCGTTCTCGCGATTGCTCCTTGGTAATGGTTCTTCATCATTTTTGACTGTATCCCCAATTGGTTGCCACCATACAAATGATAGTAAGCTAACACCTAAATATAGGAATGCCCCAATACTCCTAGCACTGCGGGCAGTTCTCTTCCCAATTGCAGCCGGCAACACTGTCATACTCAAATCCTCCGAAGTCTCGCCAAAAACCCACTACCTCCTCGCCTCATTCATTAAAGACGCCGGATTCCCTCCGGGAGTCCTCAACGTCATCTGCCATGCCCGAGAAGATGCCCCCTTGATTATAAACACATTGATCGCTCACAGAGCTATCCGTAAAATAAACTTTACTGGGAGCACTCCCGTGGGCAAGAAGATCGCCGCGAAGGCGGGTGAGCACTTGAAACCCATCCTGTTAGAATTGGGAGGCAAAGCGCCCTTCTTGGTACTTGCCGATGCGGATATCAAAAAGGCCGCGGGGGCTGCGGCAATCGGAAGCTATATCCATGTTCGTGCGCACACACGCTACCTTTCGGGCAATTTGCTAATACAGCTGTGCAAAAACAATCTAGTCCGGCCAGATCTGCATGGCAACGGAAAAGATAATAGTCCAAGATTCTATCCTCGAAGAATTCATAACCGAGCTAGCGGAAGCCACCAAACAATTTGGCGAGACCCAAGCACTCGCTCTCCCGGGAGCCCTTGAGAATCTCAACAATCTTATCGAATCCTCCGTCGGCCAGGGAGCAAAGGTGGTAAACCCGCCAAAAGAAATCCCCTCGAGGGCCAAATTCCCAAACTTGATCCTCCGCGACGTGACCAGGGAAATGGAGCTCTACCACGCAGAGTCGTTCGGCCCGCTAGCTACCGTTATTTCCGCTAGTTCGGAGGAGGAAGCGATAGCTATTGCGAATGACACGGAATTTGGATTAAGCGCCGCGGTCTGGACCGCGGATCTGGCGAAGGGGTTGAAGATTGCGAGAAGGATAGAGAGCGGGTATGCATATCTCTTAACATAATCTTTCCGTATCGGCTGGCAGTAGGGGAGTTTTCTGAAGGGGGCTAATGGATTGTTAGTGCTGTGCATATCAACGGGGTGACTGTATACGACGAGCCGACGCTCCCTCATGGAGGGGTCAAGGAGAGCGGGTTTGGGAGGTTTGGGAGTTCGTGGGGGATTGAGGAGTTTTTGGTGACGAAGACTATTACCTTTGTGAGTTAGGAAGTGGGGGGTGCTTGCACAAGTACTCTTGATGAGACCCAAAAGGGGTGTCTCGTTCGAGCCAGGGGTCGTGACTGATACCTGTGTAACGGTAGCTGGGTAGGTCATTGCGAATTAGTTACAGTTAAACAAGCCTCTCTCTTTCTCTGTGCCACCATGAACCAGCAATTGCTTGCGAATGTTAGGACCGTTGCCTGCCACCGCCGCCTCAGTGGTT
Source organism: Tuber umbilicatum (assembly GCA_003313605.1). Classification (NCBI taxonomy): domain Eukaryota; kingdom Fungi; phylum Ascomycota; class Pezizomycetes; order Pezizales; family Tuberaceae; genus Tuber; species Tuber umbilicatum. The sequence continues at coordinate 467 of QLOI01000774.1, read as the reverse complement.
CTTGGCCTCCCGTAATTTTCGCGGGATAAAATCAACCCAACACCCGAGCTATCCAGTAACGCCTCCTTGGATCGTAGAATGCGGCCAAAGGCCGTATCATAGAAAAGTTATCCCTGAGAAGACGTATCCAACATCCAAACCGCAATTTTTTTTTTCCACACAACACCCATCCAATAAGTTCCGGAATAGATAGGCACAGTTGAACCCACAAAACATCACTCAAACCTACACCGCAGTCCCACCCTGAAAACCGCTATGACACCCCACCCCGCCGGGCCGCGCTGCCGTCCGATCCAACAATGGCAATCCGGAGATGCCACCTCCGGGGCGGATCACGAAAGGCCGTATGATACACCACCGGGGAACACCAGTTACATTCCCGCTTTACCGCAGACACTCCACCGCAACCAGCTTCCCACGAGCACTAGAAAGACTCCCCCCCTCCCAGAACCTCAAGAAAAACTCTA
>QLOI01000773.1:14526-35652 GCA_003313605.1 Tuber umbilicatum | reverse complement strand
TTGGCAGAAAACTTGGTGTGGTTTTTTTAATCACTGTGGTTGTAACGGAGACGGAGCATGACTAGAATGTGCGGTTTTCATATGGCTTTTGTACCACGTGTATGACTGGTATTTTTTCCTGCAGTACCGGCATTGGGACTCTTGTAGCATTCTGTAAGATTTAAGTTGAATAAGAGACAGTACAAAGTGGACGCAAATGAACATAACCTACCTTTGAGAGTGATCCGCCAAGTGTTCGAATACTGGCGATCGGATAGCAAGTTCTTTCTCTGAAGATATATGCGATATCCAAAAGTACCAGTAGGACAAACTCCGTCACAAGATATCTTACGAGTGAATTAGAGATGGCAAGACATAGAGAATAACTTGAAAACTGTACAGGTAGACGGTATGGTCTGTGTGTGCCACTGTATTGAATTGTTCAAGTGATTCGTTCTGTTGCACCCTACCCCTGAAGCAGGGCACAGATCACCGCCGTTCTTCGACTCTAAACTCTCTTTGGTAGTACAACGCGTACAGGGCCAAGGGCTTTTTCTCTTATGAGCACCATGGGTATGATAACTTTTTATATTCATGGTGCAAATATTGAGAAACTCCTTGAGGTTTTCAACGTTGTTTGGCTCATTGCAAACTTTGGAAGTATCAAACCTTATGTCTAGTACTCATACATGAATTCTTATCCAGACCTACAACAAGAAAGCAGGGGTCCCCCACCGACCAATGACATCGCTGTACTAGCCGTTTTATAAAGTATTCGGACACCTTGGCGCCAAGGAATCTCAAGATATAGGCTAAGTCAACGCGTTTTTAGAAAACATGTGCCAGTCAGTACCACAACAAACGGAAATCAGAACAAATGGCTCCAGCTCCCTCAACCCAAAAGAGAGGTAAGGAATATCTCCGTCAAGATAAAGTGGAGATTGATTAGCTAAAGGCCACTATAGGAAAAGAAATTACACCAAGACGTCGCGCAGTGATTATCGCCTATCGCTGTCTCAATCAACCGATGAGTTTCCGCCAAATTGAAGAAGAAACCGGTGTTTCCAAGTCGACTGCGAGTGATATATGGCGGCACGCCCTATCCAACGCGCGAAAGTCACGTCTCCCAACGACCAACCCTCCCCGCTCTCCTGACCCCTCAGTACCCCCGGTGGGTGCATCGGACCTCAATCGTGAATTCTCTCTTTTAGAGTTAATTGACTCTAAGGTTCTGGATCCAGCAACCCGTTCTGGCCGTCCGGAGGTTCTTAGCGAAACAGATACGGACCAGCTTGCTTTGTTTGTTAAGCAAGATTTTGAGTCTCGACGAATGGCTATAAGAGACATTCGGAGAGAGGCGGGATTTTCTCACGTTTGTGATACAACTATATATAATGCTTTGGCATCACGAGGCATTCATGCCTACCAAGAACTATTTAAGTTTATCTTAAGTGAAGACAATAAAAAAAAAAGACTAGTAAGTGTTAGAGATTTATCATAACTTGTACTAAATAATATCAACATTATTATGTGAACTTGAATAACTGGACTATGTACTAGGACGCTGGAGTTGCCTCTCTTAGTATGGTCTAAACCGTAGTTCAACTTCCCTTTCTAATTGCCTCCGGGACACTTGTTGTTCAGAGGAAGAAACCTCCGGAAACCCTGTACATGGTCCAATTATTCGAGTTCTTAAGCTATTTCATATATATTAAAATTCAAGACCCTAGTAAGATTGCTAACTTGGCTGTTAAAAAAAGGAATACTGTCGTGAACACATCTCTTGGCTACCAGAGCAGGAATGGGCAAATTACGCATTCACGGATGAGATGTCGATTGAGATCGGTGGTGTCTTCGGACCCTCTACAGTTTGGAGGGAAAAAGGGGAAAAATGGCACGATGACTGTGTTGGAGCCAAAAAGAAGCAAGGCAATACAGTCATGTGCTGGGGGATGATTAGCTTTGGATGGAAAGGACCCTTTTGGGTGTGGGAACATGAAAGTGCAGAAGAGAAAGAGGAGGCGGCAAAGAAAATTGCAGCCTATAATAAGGTTGCTTCAGAGGAGGAAACAAGGCTAAATGATCATTGGAGGTCAACTGATGAATGGCGGGTATTGAAGAGGCAAGAGCTAGCAGTAGCGCGTGATGCCCGGGCAATAGCAAAGACAACAGGCATAAAGATTAAAACAAAACACTCATGGAAATCAAAAAGGTTTAAGGTAAGGAAGATCAAGCGAGGTGAGGTAAGAGGAGTGGACTCATGGCGGTATGTCACAGCTCTTGCTCGTCCTCTCATTTGGCCTACTTGTCGTCAACGTCTTGCCGATGATCCTAACTTCCTTCTGATGGAGGATAATGCCCCCGCACACGACTCTGATTTTACAAATTTCGAACAAATGAAGGAAGGTATATCTGAGGTGAATTGGCCTCCCAATTCACCTGACTTTAATCCTATCGAGCATTTATGGGAATTGATGAAGTCCAGGATACAGACTCGAAGAGGAAAGGAAAGAGTAACAAACCTTGATGATATGAAATTGATTTTAAAGGAGGAATGGGGCCGCATTACAGTGGAGGAGATTGATAAAGAGATAACAAAGCTACCTCAAATAATGTTAAAATGTATAGAGAAGAACGGTGGAAATAAATTCCATGCGTAGTTTTGTATAAGAGTGGTGCTCGGTATATTGGGGAATCTGCACCGGAAGAGAAATGCTTGGCGCCAAGGTGTCCGAATACTTTATAAAACGGCTAGTATAGTGCAAGAATGGATAATGGTCAACCTTGTTGAGAGGTTTTTTTGAAGCAGTATTCCTAACCCAATACTTGATCAAATATTATAGAAAAACTGTAAATCCCTGGACCAAGTGAAGAAGAATAAGCGGACGGTTTTTATAAATTGTAGAAGCAAATAGTAGGATAGGAATACAGCTTTTGAAATGTGTGCTTTTGCTGTAAAACTATAGGCCCTGGCAGTAGAATGCAACATAGAGATGCTGACTAATCAGTATTTTATATATATCATTATATAGTATAGTATAAAGAATTATAAAAGAAAAACAAAAGTAGTATTAAGACAGAACTCAGACTCCGGAGTTTAAAGAAAGGGTTACCAAAACATATAGGAGCCATCAAAGAGTTTCAGACTCTCAAACAGTTGTATATAATTAATATATTGTCCCATATTATGTATTATTTACACTGCCTCATGGTTAATCACTCAAGGTCTTGGCAAGAAATTTCCACAGCCACCATTGCATTTTGCTGTGCCACATGGTTAACACTCTTCCATTCTTGCACCCATACCTTTATGTGCTCTTGAAAGGTTCATCCATATTTGTTTAGTTTACTTTCAAGTGTACTGCCCATCTTGTAACATTATTGTAATCGTACACCTGTACTATTTCATATAGGCACAAAGGAACGCTTAAAATTCAAGATGTGATATTCAAAGGTCTTGTTCAACTTTGTCAGAACCATTAGAACTCTTGATAGTGCTTGAATCATGTATTTTTTCCTTATATATAGACCCTATCTACCCCATCATCGCTCTTTCTTCACTCAATTATCTGGCCTCACAACGTCCATCTTGAACCCAGCGCAGTAATTTTAGTCTTCACAGCATTATCTTATACGCACTTGGTCAATTACCCAGCAATCATAAATTCTCACTCACATTTCTCCCAACCAACCAGTAAGTTTCCTACAGGGTGCTGAACGTCCAGAATGGGCTCTTCTCAGGCCTCTCTCCAGCCGTTTCTTAAGATATATACTAATTACTATGTAGTCACTTACGCTTGTATCAAAGTACTCAATCACCTCAATTGTAGCTTTTCTAGGGTAACTTTGTTACCGAGGGCATTTTTTCAAACCGTCCCTCATCCCACAGAAAATCGAGTCACATTGAAAATGCGCGTTTTTCAACCGCACCAGGGTAGGTTTACAGGATGATTCTTCTTCTTTTTCTATTCTTTCGTTTCCTTCATTATACTCCACGACAAACATAATCCTTCCAACCTTGGCCTTTACTATTCCCTATGGGAGGTGGTAATGGTCTCTGCTAATCCTTTGCATGGCTCATGTGTGCCTTGCTTCTTCTTTTTTCCATGTGACACGGTAACTAACTACTACTCTCAAGATAGGTTAGTCACTCCCTGTTTTCACTTGCAACTCTCCAATACAGTAAGTCCCCTGTGCGTCTTATCAGGACCTATCCAAAGATAGATCAATAGCTGAATCTTATTCGCTAGATCACTTGTGATTTCCCTTCCGCTTCTGTCTGCCAAGAAACATCCTTACTTTATTCAGGTTAGTCTGCTGTGCATCTCATTTGCTCCTTTTTACAGCAAATCTAATTATTTGCTAGCATACCGCTTCTCAGCACTGCCGAGTTCCACACGGAACTCAACCTCAATGATGTTAGAGGTACCGCTGCTGGGAGAGAATGCCATGCTCTTCGCACCTTCAATCTGGGGAAGGTCCAGGAGAATGAGATCGTCAGCCGTTGTAAGGCTAGCAATGCTCTCTGGGCCAAGCTCAGAACAGGGGTCATGGGCCACATTGACCTTCGGGGCCTCAAAGCCAAATTTGATTCACCCCCAAACAGCCCATATTGGTCTTTTCACAATGCCTGGGATTCGATCTTTGTTGCTATGCTGAAGAAGACAGCAGAGTCTCGCAGGAACCCCAGACTGAATTCCCATGATGAGCGAGACATGGAGAACAAGGGCTCTAGTGCCACAAAACGGAGGAGAGGGGATGATGGGCGTCCACAACAAACTCTCCACGAGGAGAGACCGGTTCAGACAATCTTCATCAAAACTACCACCGCTGCTCCTGGCCAGGCACGCCAGCTGCCCTGGATTATACATGGCGGAAATACGCTGAACGAAACATGGCTTGCGATTCTTTGGTACTACACTTTGCAGGAGCTCAGTGAAGCCACCTGCCGCTATCGGAATGGTGAGGAGCACCCCCGACCGTTCATTGGGATACCCCGTGACATGCGAGGGATGACCATTACTACCGATACTGCCGATCAAATCGAATTAATCAACAATGAACAAGTTAATGCCTGCTTCGTCTCTCCCATTGCTCCACCCTCACGGTTGCTTGTTTTCTCCACCGCAATGCTGCTGTTCCTGCTGATGGCGGGGACGCTGTTCATCACAATACACCAGTTGGACGGTGGCAATCGGAACTATCTCGCCCTTAACCAATTCGACGTCACCGACTTCTGCACCGCACCTGAATCTAACTCTGAGGTTGAGCAGGACGCTGGGTGCCTGCGGAAGCGCAGAAAGGGCATTCCCAGGACTCATGCCGGCTGGGAGAAGAGAATCCTTGCCAATGATCGCAGGCTCATTCGGATCTAGGACCACTCTTGGGAATTAATCTCTCGCGCTCGAGCTAAACAGGGGCCAGGGTTTATGAGTGAATATGCAGGAAAAGATGACCCAAGGGTGGCTCTACCAGAGGGTGTTCCACCCCGCGGGTGCGACGTACGTTTGGAAGACGATGGGGATAGGAATATCGGTGGTGGTGAGAATGCCGGTAGCGATGCGGATGCCGGTGGTGGTGGGTATGGGAATGGGAATAATTAAGTCTTGTTTGGACAAGCTGGGTCACCTAGGGCTTTCTGGTTGGGGTTTTTTGTTTTACTGGATTTCTTTTGTTTTTACAGAGTTTTTTTTGTTTTGTTTTCATTTCAATATATTCTTGGGGTTTCCAAGGCTAATTTGTACAAGACTACATCTTCTTTTGACCTTCGGAAGGGGGTTTATTTGTTCCATGAACCTTCTTACTTTTGCTACGCGATTATCTCTTTGGCCCTTGTTCCGGGGAGCATGTTCGTTCATCTGTTTGGGCCGGGCTATGTCTCATTTGGGCTTTTTATCAGTGTTTTTCTTTGGGTTCACTAGGCATTCTTCTTTATTTTGCTTTATTTTCTCCCATGACCAAATCATTTCCTTAATCCTGTTTATACTTTTTTGCAGCTTTTCCGTATTCTCTTCTTTAGTCTTAGATATCAGCGTTTTTAGTAGTTTTTTTTTTTTTTGAATTTAGTGTGTGAAAAAGTGAGCTTTTATGAGACGATGAACATTGCAATTATTCTTAATCTGATCATAGTATGCATATTCCGGCCTTTGAAAGTTATAAGTTATGTTGGCTCAACCAAGTGACCAGGGATATATCCTGTCCGCAGAATCATGAATAGACACTTACGGCCAGGCCCACGGTGACCCGTGCACATAGTTTTTGAAACATTGGGGGCCAAAAGAGAAATAGCACAGATTGTGTATATACCAATGATTCACACGGACCTGGGGCCCAAGCTGGAATCTGTTTTGTAGCAGATAGCCCATTCGTCACCGAGGGACGGAGTAAATTTATTTTTCACTTCGAGAGATTGCACATACATCCTATTCCTCATACCCACTCATTATTTACATAAATACAAACATGCCAGGCAATGCGAGTTGAGATGAGTTAGGACGTCTAGAGACCAAATTAGTACACCAGAAGATCAAATATAACAGTATTGACCAGGCACGGTACCAGTCGCCCACCTAGCTCTGCAGTCATCAACGAGATCTGTATCCCTCATAGAGAGTGACACACCGCCACCAGATAGGTAGCAGCGTATTCATTCAGTTATTGGGGCAGAGGAACTTACCCATGTTGATGAGGATGATTAGGATGATGAGGATGATATCGCAGTTTGTCTCCGAAGGGCTGAGAAACGTCCAGCAGAACCAGTATTACAGCAACCACCGCGAAGAGTCAGAAACCGGATGATATAGGTGAGTTAATCTAATAATTTTAAAATGTCATGCTTACAAGGAAGAGCATTGAGGACACCCCATCACTAGCCTTGAATAGCTATTCTCAGGGACTTTCACACAGTAGCAGGTGGCACAATTGCACTCAGGCCATCGCAGAGTTAATTCATCACCTCTATCACCTGACAATGATGTAGGGGGATGAACTATGACGCCGTATTTGAGACACCATATGGCCATTCAAGACTCACCAGCAACCAATATTGCAGTCTCGGTAACTGTATCATCAAAAAGCAATACCTTGCATGGTGAGGAGTGCGTAGTCTTAAGAAAGTGGCTAATATGGTCTGGTACCATACATGGTTTGTTAATTCCTTTGTAAAGCCAGCCGAACATGATACCCTTCTTGAAAGCTATTGGGTAAAGGCAGCTACCAAGTTAGGTTGGAAAGATGTAGAGATGAGAAGGCCGGCAATGACCTTTGTGAGTCTCCTATCATTGAACAAGGGCCTATATGAAACGCCAAACAGCTAATTAGATCCGGTATGTTAGCTGAAATCAAGGCAGTTAAGGGACAAAGCAGTAAGTTTAGAAATCCCTACTAATTTCCCCTTAATCTCTTAATAAATCCTTTAGGTAGTATTTTCATGGTGTTAATACCATCTGACTTCAAGCTTTTCAGCAATATTCTCATGGCGTTAATACCATTTAGCCTCCAGCTCTTGAAACATCTGCCCTAATGTCAAAAGATCTGTTACCGGAGAGGGCTGACTTGGGACTCCTCCAATTTCAAACTCTCATACGGCAGTAATCTCATAGGGATTGCCAGTGGGATTGAGTAAGGAGTCTAGATATCCAGTAGGCTACTCAGATACTCAGATATCATATCAGGATTGTCCACTAATGCATGAGTGGGAGCCATTGAGTAAGGCAGGATCCTGGTAGTCTTGGCGCCACCATTGGAGATTTTGCTTGTTTTTCTGGGCTTAGTTAGTTGGCAATTGGGATGAGTACAAGGATGAAAGAGGGGGGGGAGTGAAAAAATCACCTCTTAAAACACAACCAATGTGCCAAGTTGTGTAACGACCCTGCTGGATCTTACAGTAGACTTAGTCTTATCCTATGCTGGAGCCCGGAAGGGTTACGGTTAGGCTAGTCAAGTAACTCTATCAAAGGGTTACCATGTGGACTAAGTAAATGGTAGTGCTTAGACTGCGAACAAGAAAAGGTATACCGGGTAGGTAGGAAAGTCTACGCTGCGAGTTCGGAAGATCTCCGAGAGTTCCGGTGAGTTACCCTACCTAAGGCAGGTAGTTACCCTACCTTAGGGAGTATAGTTACCCTACCTTGGCAAAGAGGTTACCCTACTTTTGGATAGGAGTTACCCTTCCTTGAGCGTAAAAGGTTACGCGAAGTTTCAGGAAAAGTCTTAGGATTGTTTTTTACGCAAGATTATATAGGAGGTTCAAATCTGGGCTCAATCGGGTAATCTGTTGTTGGGCTACTAACCGAAGACAATCTTGCCTCGGGCGAACATTGAGAAATCTGAGTCCAACCCCCCCCTCTGGCCCCGATGTACAGACAATGCGTCATGGGCCAACTGTAGGGAAGTTGCTGGGTTACTAGTAAAAGCCTATGATTGAAGACGGCGGCGTAATACCTTAAACGTTGTCGCCGTCCTTCCGACCAAAAGCTGTTCGCAGGATATATGAGGGGGCATGGGGCGACCGAATGGTTACACAAGAAGTGATTCTCGAGTGCATACACCACTGATCCTTATAAGCCTACGGTGGTAGGTATGCAAGGTATACCAGAAGCCCGGGAGGCCTCCGGTTAAGTAGTAGACCATCGACTCCCATATGTCTCCGAAAGATTGTAAGATGTCTGGAGGTTGTTAGCGAACTCTAGATCGTAGTAGTCTTGTCTCGATTGAGGTGTTTATCGTCAGTGGCTATGGGTAGCGCCTGTATAAGCCTATGGCTTAAGTGTCTTATCACGGGAGTCCGTGGACCAAGCTATCGTGTCGAAGACTGTAGAAGACGATAGTCTTGTCAAACCTAATGGCACCATTGAATAGTTGTCTATGAGACTTGCATAGACGAATACAAGTGGGACAGTGAGTTCGATATTAGACTAGCTTATCAGTAACCTGTTAGTTCGCCACTAACAGGACAGCGATATGAAGAGTTTTCTCCTGCAGTTGATTGCGTGTATCAGGATACTGCATAAACACTTCACGTCGGATAATGAACTAGCAGAGCCGGCTGACATTCGGCTGAATGTTAGCCCGAGGCCCAGCGGAGATGGGCATGCTCACGATGGTGGTGAGCTTAGGAGTGATGGAGAGGAGCTGGCGATATAATTCTACTTAAGTATATGCGAGACCTCTTCTCCTAAGACGATTAACTATCCTATCGAGAACTTATTGAGTAAAGCTGCGGCTTAACTATATTAAGTTTCACCTTTAAGGTTTTCTCTCTTACATATTTGTTCTTCACTTTGCGTATGAAGAAAGCTTCGGTACGGCCGCATCCTTGGGATCCATCTTCCCACAGGGAGCTCCCGTTACAACTTGTGAGTCATACTTTCTGCCTGGATGTGTGGAGGGAAGCGTGAAGTGTAGAGGATTAAGAGAAAGAAAACCATCAGAAAAGAATCCCAGAGCTTTAATGCTCTCTTGAGTAAAGAGAGTTACCTAGTACAGTCTTCACCTACCAATGACAAAACTGCTAGAAAAAGAAAAAAGTAAAGATTAGGGTTACAAAATTACTGGTATGGAATCACTGTTCATCATAGTCCCTGTTTTGTCACCTGTATTGTGGTATGATATCAGAAAAACTCTATTTCTGGCCTTTGATGAATATCCCTGTAAATCGCAACCTCTGATAGTTTTAGCACAGTAAGTTCACAGTATTGCAAAATAGGATTAATTAGATCCAGCACAGCCATGTGACCTGGACTATACTATGTCAGGGAACTGCTAGTCCTGAGAAGGATTTGCCTCAGAGGTTGGAGATCACATGGATGGCAGAGATGACGGATTGTAAGAGTTTTTACAGTAATCTCCATTCCACAGATGATAGGTTTAGTTAATCAATTTAACTGAATTGTGAATACCAGCTAATGAAATCTAACACCTATTAAGCACTGAACTTATACTGTGTTAGGAGAATACTATTACTTACCGTGAGCTTTTAACTCAGAATCCTCAGATTAGTGGGCTAACAGAAATTGTCTATTTCACAGGTTTTTACAGTACTAGTATTAGGAGTTTGTATGTTAATATCTTCAATAAGATCGGTGAGACATCAGCAAAAATTCATTAACACTCGCGGCGCATCCTGTGCCTCTGTTGGACAGAGAGCTCAGAATATTGATCGCTAATTCGGGCGTAGTGGTACGTCACATTGGTGCCTAAGTCCAACGGGATTGCCTCAGCATGCTCCGGGCACAACCAGGCGCGACACTACATTCTCAGGGCGTAACCAGGCATAACACTACACTCTTAGGGCGCAACCAGAACTTCAACATGCCAAAGGGTCTTCTCTTTACAACTTTGTGATCTAGTAGGTCACAGTACAAGTACTATTGGTTACAATAATCTTTATACAATAGATGATAGTTTAATTCATTAAAGTACAACTAATAATACAAATTATAGTTTTCCCTACCATTGTTTTAGCCAGATCCTTACCGGGAAAGACCACTTTCAGAACAGGCTGTAGATCTACAAATATTATCGGCAAAAGAGCGTTCTTTACACCATTGGAAAGCTGGCGTCGAGTAGACGCAGGATGCTGAACCTCAGACGTTATGACCAAAGGGCGCCCATGGAATCTGGTGTTGAAGTCAGTACATGCCAGAACCTCGCCGGAAAGGACCCCTTCCATACCAGGCTGTTGCTCGACCAATATTACCGCCAGGGGGATGTTCTTTACACCTTTGGAAAGCGGGCGTCCAGCGGATCTGGGATGGTGAGTCTCTGAGGTCGCAACCAAAGGGCGCCTGTGGAATCTGGCATAATAGTCAGTACATGGCAGAACTGCGCCAGAACCACGCCAGAACCTTGCCGAAAAGACCTCTTCTATAATAGGCTGTATCTCGACCAATATTGCTGCCAGGAGGAAGTTCTTTACACCGTTGAAAGGCTGGCGTCGTGTGGATCCGAGACGCTGAACCTCGGATGTCGTGATCAAAGGGCGCCCGTGGAATCTGTTGTCAAAGTCAGTACATGCCAGAACCTCACTGGAAAAGACCCATTCCATAATAGGCTGTAGCTCAACCAATATTGCCGCCAGGGGGACGTTCTTTACACCGTTGGAAAGCTGGCGTCGAGTAGATCCGGGACGCTGAGTCCTGGACGTTGCATCAAAAGGGCGCCCATGGGATCTGACATCAACGTCAGTACATTGTAGAACCTCGCCAGAGCCTCGCCAGAACCTTGCCAGAAAAGACCCCTGCCATAATAGGCTGTAGCTCGACCAGTATTGCTGCCAGGGTGACGTTCTTTACACTGTTGGAAGGCTGGCATCATGTAGATCCAGGACGCTGAGTCTCGGACGTCGCAATGACAGGGTACTTGTGGAATCTGGTATCAAGGTCAGTACATGCCAAAACCTCACTAGAACTTCGCCAGAAAAAACATCTTTGATAATAGGCTGTAGCTCAACCAATAATGCTGTCAGGGGGATGTTCTTTACACGGTTAGAAAGCTGGCGTTGTGTAGATCTAGGACGCTGAGTCTCGGATGTTGCGACAAATGGACACCCATGGAATCTGGCATCAAAGTCAGTACATGCAAGAACCTTGCTGGAACAGACCCATTTTGTAATAGGCTGTAGCTAGACCAAGAAGGCTGCCGCGAGGACGTTCCTTACACCGTGGGAAGGCTGGCGTCGAGTAGACCCAGGAAGCAAAGTATCAGATGTCAGGACGGCAGGGAGCCTGTAGAATCTGGTGTCGAAGCCAGTACATATTGTGAGAAGCAGCGTGTTGTGAATGGGAGTATGTTGTGAAGGGGACCGAGTTGTGAAGAAGAGTATGTTGTAAAGAGAAGCGTGTTGTGAACTGGAGTGCCGGTGTGTTGTGAAGAGGATTGTGTGCTACCGCCTACTACCAAACTATGGCTATCACTCGGATTCTATGCGGAATGTAGGTCCTCATTCACTCTTTTGGTTCATCAGCAAAAATTAAAGAACAAGCCCGATGTGTCCTATGCATCTGGCGCACAGAGCTCTCAGAATGCTAATCGTGAATCAGGACGCAACCTGACATCGCATTGGCACCAGGGTGCAACCGGCTTACCACCTCAATCTCAGGGCGCAACTGGGTACTGCACTAGATTCCCTGTGTGTAACCAGAACTCTAACATGCCAAAGGGTTCCCCCTTTACCTTTTTGTGATCTGATAGGTCACAGTTCAAGTTCAATTGGTTACAATAAAAATTATTCGCAAGATAGTTCAATTTATTAATACACCATTAGTAATACATGCCTGAACCTTGCTAGAACCTTGCCAGGAAAGACCACTTTCGTAATAGGCTGTAGCTCTACCAATAATGCCGGCGAGTAGACGTTCTTTACACCGTTGGAAAGCTGGCGTCGAGGTGATCTATGCTGCGCAGTAAGCGGCGTCGCGTCCAAAGGGCGTCCAAGGAATCTAGTGTCAAAGTCAGTACATGCAAGAACCTCACCAGGAAAGACCACTTCCATAACTGGCTGTAGCTATACCAATATTGCCGGCGAGTAGATGTTCTTTACACCGTTAGAAAGCTGACGTCGTGGAGACCTATGCTGCCCAGTATTCGACGTCACTTCCAAAGAGCACCCAAGGAATCTGGCGTCAAAGTCAGTACAAGCAAAAACCTTGCCAGGAAAGACCAGTTCCAGAACTGGCTGTAGCTACACGGATATTGCCTGCGAGTAGACGTTCTTTACACCATTAGAAAGCTGACGTCGAGGAGACCTATGCAGCTTGGTATGCGACGTCGCTTCCATGGGGCGCCTGAGGAATCTGGCCTCAAAGCTAGTACAAGCAAGAACCTCACCAGGAAAGACCAGTTCCATAACTGGCTGTGGCTACACCAATATTGCTAGCGAGTAGGCGTTCTTTACACTGTTGGAAAGCTGGTGTCAAGGAGATCCATGCTGGACAGTATGCGACATCACATCCCAAGGGCACCCAAGGAATCGGCCATCAAAGTCAGTACATGCCAGAACCTCCCCAGAACCTCTCCAGGAAATACCACTTCCATAACAGGCTATAGCTCCACCAATATTGCCAGCGAGTAAACGTCCTCCATACCATTGGAAAGCTGGTGTCGGGGATATCTATGCTGCGTAGTATGTAACCTCGCATCCAAAGGGCGCCCGAGGAATCTGGCATCAAAGTCAGTACATGCCAGAACCTTGCCACGAAAGACCACTTCTATAACAGGCTGTAGCTACACCAATATTGCCGGCAAGTAGACATTCTTTACAGCGTTGGAAAGCTGGTATCAAGGATAACTATGCTGCGCAGTATGTGATATCGCATCCAAAGGGCGCCCAAGGTTTCTGGCCTCAAAGTCAGTACATGCCAGAATCTCGCAATGAATGACCACTTCCATAACTGGCTGTATCTCAACCAATAATGCCGCCGGGAGGCCGGTCTGTCCACAGTTGGAAAGCAGGCATCGAGGGGATCCAGGATGCTATGTCTCAGACTTTGCGACCAAAGGGCTCCTGCGGAATCTGGCGTCACCATGAGCACATGCCAGATCCTTGCCAGAAACTCGCCAGAAATAACCTCTTTCACAACAGGCTGTAGCTCGTCCAATAGTGCCGCCAAGGGGGAGGTTATGTTGGCCGTTGGATAGCTGGCATCGAGTGGATCCAGGACACTGAGTCTCAGACATCACCACCAAAGGGCACCTGTGGAATCTGGCATCAAAGTCAGTACATGCCAGAACATTGCCAGAACCTCACCAGAAAAGACCCCATCCATAACAGGCTGTAGCTTGAGAAGTAATGCCGCCAGAGGGACGATCTTTACGCCGTTGGAAAGCTGGCGTCAAGTAGATCCAGGCCGCTGAGTCTCGGACATCGCGACTAAAGGACATCAGCGTAATCTGGCGTCAAGGTCAGTACATGCCAGAATCTCGCCAGAACTTCACCAGAAAAGACCTCTTTGATAACAGGCTACTGCTCGACCAGTAATGCCATCAGGAGGACGGTCTTTACGCCGTTATAAATCTGGCGTCAAGTAGATCCAGGGCACTGAGTCTCGGACATAGCGACCAAAGGGCACCAGCAGAATTTGGCATCAAAGTCAGTACATGTTGTGAATGAGACCATGTTGTGAATGGGAGTGTGTTCTAAAGGGAAGCTTGTTGCGAAGGAGGGTATGTTGTGAAGAGGAATGTGTTGTACAGGGTCCAGGGAGTGTGTTGTGAAGGGGAATATGTTGTGAAGAGGAGTGAGTAGTTGTAACAACCCTGCTGGATCATACAGTAGACTTAGCCTTATTCCATGTCAGAGCCCGGATAGGTTACGGTTGGAGTAGTCAAGTAACTCTACCAAAGGCTCACCATGTGGACTAAGCAAATGGTAACGCTTAGACTGTGAACAAAAAAGGTATACCGGGTAGGTAGGGGAAAGTCTACGCTCCGAGTTCAGAAGGTCTCTGAGATTTCCGGTGAGTTATCCTACCTTAGGGAGTATAGTTACCCTACCTTGGCAAAGAGGTTACCCTACTTTTGGATAGGAGTTACCCTACCTTGAGGGTAAAAGGTTACGCGAAGTTTCGGAAAAAGTCATAGGAATGTTTGTTATGCAAGATTATATAGGAGGTTTGAATCTGGGCTCAATCGGGTAATCAGTTGTTGAGAAACGAACCAAAGAAAATCTTGCCTTTAGTGAACATTAGAAAATCTGAGTCCAACACCCCCCTCTGGCCCCGATGTACAGACAATGCGTCATGGGCCAACTGAAGGGAAGTTGCTGGTTTACTAGTAAAAGCCTATGATTAAAGACAGCGGCGTAATACCGTATAGGTTGTCGCTGTCCTTCCAACCGGAGGCTGTTTGCAGGATATATGAAGGAGCATGGGGCAATCGAATGGTTACAGAAGAAGTTATTCTTGAGTGCATACACCACTGATCCTTATAAGCCAATGGTGGTAGGTATGTAAGATATACCGGAAGCCCGGGAGGCCTCCGGTTAAGTGGTAGACCTCGACTCCCTTAGGTCTCCGAAAGACTGTAAGATATCTGGAGGTTGTTAGTGAGCTGTGATCATGGTAATCTTATCTTGACTGAGGTGCTTATCGTCAGTGGCTGCGGGTAGCGCCCGTATAAGCCAATGGCTTGAGTACTTCGTCATGGGAGTCCATAGACCAAGCTATCGTGTCGAAGACAGCAGAAGACGATAGACTTGTAAAACGTAACGGTACCATTGAGTGGTCGTCTACGAGACTTGCATAGACGAATACTTATGGGACAGTGAGTTCAATATTAGACTAGCTTATCAGTAACCTGTTAGTTCGCCACTAACATGACAACGATGTGAACAGTTTCCCCCAACAGTTGAATGCATGTATCAGGATACTGCATGAACACCTCGCGTTGGATAATGAACTAGCAGAGCCGGCTGACATTCGGTAGAATGTTAGCCCAAGGCCCAGAGGAGATGGGTATGCTCGCGATGGTGGTGAGCTCAGGAGTGATGGAAAGGAGCTGGCAATATAATTCTACTTAAGTATATGTAAGACCCCTTCTTCTAAGACGATCAACTATCCTCTCGAGAACTTATTTGAGTAAAGCTGCGGCTTAATGATATTAAGTTTTACCGTTAAGATTTTCTCTCTTACATATTTGTTCTTCATTTTGCCTATGAAGAAAGCTTTAGTACGGCCGCATCCTTGGGATCCATCTTCCCACAGGGAGCCCTCATTACTGTAGTACAGGGCGCGGGAAGTGTGTTTTAAGGTTAAGCAGGGAAGAAGTGGTAATATCATAACTAAGTACCACCGCCTACTACTATACTAGTGCTGTAACCGTTATAGGTTACTATTATTTCAAGGCCTACAGATTGTTTTAAGGCCTACAGATTGTTAAGGCAAAGGACCAGGCTAACGGGCCTGGTGAGGTATTTGTTTTATGTTAATTGTTTAAGGCATCGATTGATGCCTTGTTATTTGATTTTGTTATAAGGCTACTGGATAGCTGTTAAAGTATTTAAAGACTGCGATCCTCATGGACTTAGAGGAGCAGACATCGACTGAGATAGTTCCGATATACTTAGTTGAGCAGTTACTTCAGTTCAGTTCGCGATTCCCCAACAGCTTGCAAGTCCGGGACTTTGCCAAGCTAGCGTTATAGTAACTGATACCTACCGCTCAACGCTCTATCGAAGCCTCCGTTAACTATACCTCACTTAAAGTCTCGCTCTTTGGGATCTGAGTATAGCTATCGTTAACCCACACCGCAGCGCTCCCTAACTAGTGTCCTGACCACACTAGGGGACGCGTTACAAGTGCTATCACTCAGATTCCAGGTAGAATGAAGGTCCACCTTCACTCTTTTGGTCATGAAGAGCGTAAAATAAAATTTACCCATGCGGAATGGTATCTGGGCACTAGTACGAGGTCTAATGAAAGTACAGTGGCTCTGAATGAGTAATTACTAGAGTAAATAGCCCCGGCATTGGCTAGGTGCCAGGCAGATGCGACATTGCGTCCTGGCATACCATGTGCACTAGGTGTAAAAGAGATGTTGCTGGCGCCTGGGCACAACAGCAGCCCGCCAGATGCAACCAATATTTTTGCTGATGTTGTGAAGAGCTTAAAACAAAATTTACCCATACCAAATGTGCCAAGAATCTCAATGTCAAGGTAGTAGTAGTAGAAGTGGCTGGTATCGGGGCGCTAGTAAGAGGTCTAATAAAAGTACAGGGGCTCTGAATAAGGAATTACTATGGTGAATAGTCGTGGCATAGGCTGGGTGCCAGGTAGATGTGATGTTCCGTCCAGGTACACTGGGTGCACTGGGCGAAAATGCGACGTTACTTGCACCCGGGCACAACCACAGCCCACCCAGTGCAAACAATATTTTTGCTGATGTACTCTACTTTCTTACTGCTTTTCTTTACATTTCAAGTTTACTGTAGTTACTTTTTAACCTGACGTTCAATTAAATGTCAGGGGAATAGTGAGATACCCAGATAGATTAAAATGTAAGGTTTTATTAAGATAAAGTATTATACTCAACTCTAGAGTTTCATCAATCTACTAAAACCTGAATCTACCAACTTACATAGTTTAATAAATTTACATGGAATAATACTCTTATTTTAAGCTACTATTTTGCGCCACAAAAGGTGATATTGAGCCACAAAATGTTCTGTTGAGCCACAAGTCATGTTGAGCTGTAAAGTCATGTTATGCTGGCAGGCACTCTTTAGAGTGCCCATGGTTTTGAGCTAGCGAGCAACTGTGGGTTGGGGTGACACTACAACCTTGGTACAAGTATGCCAATCACCCACCTTCCCTCTACCCCAACTACTACAACTCCATGCAGCTGTTAGCCATACGCCTAACTGCAGCCTAGTTAGCTAGCCTTGTGACATATTTCTTGATGTCACGTGTTCAACTCTTAATGAGAGCAGAATTATAATTATGCGAACATAATTTATAATGTTTAATATTACACTAGATTAATTCAAAAACATCTTCACATAACGCAGGATTAATTCTTTTGAACAAAGATAAGCTTGCATCACTGAAAAGTTATTTATGCAAGAATCAGACATTGAATCTTTGCAGGATTTATCTCTATGGATAAAGCAAAGAATCATCTTTAAGAATTAGAAGGAACAAGCCAAATCGATCGGTGTCGCTGAAAGTTATGAGCCAGTCGTTAGTGGTCAATGATGAAACTCAATATCACTGATACTGATGATTTGTGTGATAATATTGTTGCCAAGACAGAAGAATACACGCACGTAACCTTGGATAGAATAGTTAAGAAACTATTCAAAAAATCAATGTTTGAAAAAAATTATCTACCGGTAGTTTCTGGCATGACACAAGACGAAGCTGGCCACTTCACATTCTAGACTCAACCGACAAATTGTAGTCGACCACGTTGTCTCTCTGGCAATCTATGGGTAGAGAACCTCTTACCGACGAGCGCAGACCACCGGCGTCGGAATAATGAGGGGTAATCAGTACTTGTATGATGTTTGAGCAATTAAGAAGATTTCTCAGGGTCAAATAGTATCTGCACCAGTTGACCGAAGGATGATTGATAGAGTTATCAGGGGGAGATACAAGATTGTATAAGTATTAGATGTAGAGGCCGCGGAAACCTACGTGGGATATAAATATAAGAGTTCCTCCCTTCGCTTCAGACTCAATCAAGCAACGGAGAAGAGATCTTATCAATGTTACATAGTTCTACTCTTAAAATCGATACATACTCGTGCTCTTAGTAATTTTAGTGAACAGAGCTACTTTGCTACTTCTTTATTATCTTTTTTGATATATTCTCCGGTATCAGTTACTGGCCTTAGCTTATGCTACCGCCTAACAACAGCATCTAATCCCCACTACCCCATATAGTACCCATACCTCGTACTATTTCAATAATCTCTATCACGCGGGTTGGCTCCTGCAGGCCCTCATCTCATGGTCTGCAATCTCTCAGAGGCTTGCCAAGTTGAAAGTAATTCCACCTTCTGCTAGTAGGTTCACCCCTGGGGGGCAACCCCCAGCATAAAATTCGTAAAATAAGATAAAAGGATTTTTCTTTGGATGGTTAAGGATGCGGAAGATGTCCTAAACTTGTAATCAAAACATTAGTAGTAGGATCAGTAGTACCAGGGATAGCAAAGAAACTTGTATGGAGCTTAACAAAGTTGTGATATTCGCCCAGAAGAGTTCGCTTCAGGTTCAACTTGGCTTGCATGCGATTCTTCAAGTTGACATTTGGTCAATAAATCTTCATCTGTACTACCACACACACTTTTCCCCAGACCCTCTTTGCCAGAGTTGGGAATTACAGTGCAGTTGTTACATCGATTCATCCCAACCTGACTCAAGAACAATAGCGGGGTATTCCGCCTTCTGAGTCCAGTTTGGGCCAACCATGGGTAATAAGGTCAAATCTGCCTCTTTTCTTGACCCCATATAATCACTGATAAAATTATGATATTCTTATAACTCGGATTAGTACTATTTCAATACATGAATGTGTTGTCTATAACAAACTAGGGGAAGAGGTTATCAGGATGGTTTCCAGCCCAATCATTGGAAAACTTCCTCGCATTGCGGCTGCAATTACCATTTTGTTTATCCATCCTCCAGTACACTCATGTAATGGCAATGGCATTACAACCTTCAATATCCGATCTGCTGCAAACCAATGAATCCTATTGGAATATGTTAGTAATGCCCAATAAGATGGAGGGTTGTAAAAGCAGTTGAGTTACTGAAATGCATGCTGTTCCAAGTAATTAGTGCGGTGTCGTAAGCCCTTATAAACATTATCAAACACTTTTTAGAGGACATTATATAATGTCAATAGGTCTGGAGCACATGCTTTGATCGCACCCACTATCTGATTGACTATTTTGTCTGACATAATTGTGTGGACAAATGTGATAAGAGGAGAGAGCACAAGCAAGAGTACTTGATGTAAGTTGTAGATGTGGTAACGTTGCAAGAAAGTTGCGGTACTGGAGGTACAGGAGGTGTAACCATCTGCCATGCCAAGGTTCTTGCCGATTATGTAATTGCGCTCAGTTCCAAAATCTTGCAGCACAACTACAACATGCCACCTCTCATCCAATCCTCCACGACTCCCGTGTCAACCCAAAATTCCCTTCTTCGCCATAGGCGTAAGCACTCGTCGCTACCACATTAGAGTACCCTCCCTTCTTCCTCACTTCCCGTTAGACTAATAGTTTTGACAAACCAGTATAGGAAATCAAAAATGGCACCTGCTGATCGCTCCGCATGGCGCGATACTTTCATCCACGCTTCCGGCAATCCTCAGACTGTACTAGGAGGTCTCTGGACTGGAGGTGGTATTACCAACGCCAATCTCTATCCCATGGTGGAGATTATCTGTTTATTTAGCAATACTTTCAATCTACGCAATGAAAGTGAACAATTAGTGGAGAGGGATGAACAGCAGCTTCAACCGGGCAAGTACTAATCGTCACTATTGGTAGCTGGCTTCTATACCTTCATCCTTGGCTGCTGCTCACTTGCGATAGGTTCCATCACGGTCACCGACGAAGTTCCGCTAACCCGGACGGCCTCGCCGCAGTCTGGAACCCATGTTGCATCATTCAGTGATGCTGTACGCGAGCGGGACAAGCAATGCGTCATAACCCGTAGGCCAGCACGGCTAGCTCACCTGGGCAAGTGGACCAATTTTGAAGCGGCTCATGTCTTTCCAATAGCATACGAGGGGTACTGGGATAATCGCAATTACCGTCGCTGGATGACTATCCTGCCGTCCAATGAGTCCCCACGCATCCATCAACTCTGTCCAATATGGAATCTTGCTCGCGAGAAATACACAATTGTTTTAATTCATATGATCTGACGGTTAACCCCAATGATGAATTACTATATCTTCAGGTCTTCAGTGCTAATTATTGTGCAGGATAATTACAAGATTGTCTGTTTCTCCCTCGATACCCGGGACTATAGTATCCCCCTGCATCTTAATCAGATCTTCACCGATAATCCTCTTCGGCCAGTTGATTAGCTTCTGCGCTGGCATTTTCGGCAGGCAGTCCTCATGAATGTAAAGCAGGCTGTAGAGCCCTGTTTTGAAACTGATTTCCCGTCTGCCTCGGACATGATGGGTGAAATCATAAGTGGTTCAAAGGCTGCAGAGAGAATGGAGTTCAAGCTATTCGGCCGCCTTAATGCAACGGGGCGTCTCCTCTCAGGCAGCGGGAGTCCATGAATTCATCTGTACTTAGGCTACTACTAAACTTTACATAACAGCAGGGCTAACCCGACCCTTTCTTACATCCTTTCGTAAACCCAGTGAGATCGGAGGATTGGTGCGAAATAGCACGAGGAACCGAACTCCTACGAAGTAGCTGCTGTCGTCTCGTTTTACGATGGCCGCCCGCAGAGCGGGAACAGTATTGAATTTCTAAACGCGATGGCAGACTTAACGATCCGGTGACTGCAGGACTCATGAAACAGCAGGCACACGGTAACTCTAGTCCAAACAACCTAGCGATACTTTCCTTTGAACCTACCCATTAGCACCTGAAAGCAATGTTGTCCAGCTTCAGGAGGAAATTGTGCATTATCCAGTTCCCGGTATATACTCTTCATCGCCCCCCCCCCCCCCCCCCCC
>QLOI01000773.1:0-14508 GCA_003313605.1 Tuber umbilicatum | reverse complement strand
CCCGCAGTCTCCATCGTGCGGCGCTCGCATCCGGCTGCATCATTCGTGTAGTATACGTCAATGTTGTTGCGGGAGTGGAGTTGGGTCAAAAATGCTCGAAGAATTTTGTGCCACTCACTCTTAGATGTTTGGCAACAATATTCTGCGGAGCTAGAGTCTTCAATGATGGCGCTTTGGTACAGCCTACTTGTCAATCTTCACCTCGACACAAGTGGGGGAATAAGCTGAGCATGCCGAGCTGAACCTAAGGACCTCCAACACCACCTACCTTTGTAGCTCGGGTGCTCCAGTATAGCAGAAGCACGAGTACGAAGTCCTCACTCACTCAGCCCCCAGAGAAATCGATTGATTTTTTCAACGCCTCCGCCTGTTGATACAGCTCCGCATTTCAACCCCTAACCACTGGCTCAAAGCCGCACCAATGCCGGTATCTCACTCGTATTATACCCACGACTGCAATTGCGCACTACCAAATCTCGGCCCTTCTGCTCGATTCCGGGCGAAACAGTAATTGTGTTCACAAACGTCGCCCCGTTGCGAGTACTGTGCTTAGCAAAGTACTCGTATAAGTAAGAGGTGGGGCCTACCATTCCTTAGTTTATATTAGCAAAACCACGATCGAGACCGCCTTCTACCTCAAATGATAATAAGGCCACCGCTCAAGTAAATTCTCCGCAGATGCTCGGGGTCAGAAATGTTTACTGGCCGGATCACTATCGGGAGACCTCCACCACACCCCTTCAAATCGAGCATTCCTCTAGCCTCCGAGCTAAAATTCCCTGAAATTCGGCATACAAAGGAATACCCCGACCAACAAGCAAACCCCATGAGAACAAAAATCACAGCAAAGACGTTCCATCCCGTGAGACTCCACCCACCACGCACCCTCCTCAAAATACAAACCCCTGTTACCCGACGCCGTCTCGCTGCCGATATACTCGACAGCGGACACGGGTCGGGTCCGGGGAGCCTAGTCCTGGTACCCAAGTTGGCTCTCGAAAAGTATAGCTTCACTGAGCCCATATCGGTGGAATTGACTAACTCTACATTACGGGCTGACACCGTTAGAGCTGTGAGTTTTCCGCTTAGAAGACAACTTCTTAAAATGATCCGAGTAGGTGATCGGGTCAATGTTGGCGGGTTATCGGTACCGATAATTTGCTAGACTATGGGAGGGGGGGATGTCTGTGGGTACTATCATATATCAAATGGCAAAATAGGATCCTGCTTACAGCGGCCGTGGGGGGCAGTGGAATGGGTTAGGAAACTCTTCTTGATCGTCTAGGCACTAACAGGGCTTTACTGTATAGCTAGCTATTGGCTTGGCTTATCGAGGAAGAGTCGTCTAGGAATGACGGGAGGAAAAACTCGTGAGGCAAACTTCTGAGAAACAAGCGAAGAAAGCGTCCAAAAGTGAACTGGGGGAATTGATGAGAGAAACCTTCAGAACAGTTGATTATTTTTTTTCGTCCTTTCTTTTCTACTTTTTCCCCCTCGTCTTTTCTCTCATTTTCATTTAATATTGATCACAAATACTCGAGTAAATTTCTTCTCGGGAAAACCTTTTTTTAGATTTTTATTTATTTTTTATTTCTCCGGCTGCCCTGCATAAACTATTATACTAGAGTGTGGTACAGTACCGTAAAAATCTCTTGAGATCGACCTCCTCGGACAGCCCTGTAATCTCCGGATTCCGTGTCAAAAAAGTAAAGTTGGGTTGTGCATACAGGTGTGGGGCAGCAGCCTTACTAGATGGTCCAAGTAGCGCACAGTTTTCAAGGAAGACAGCGCAATCGCACGCAACACCGTACTCGAGTACTGCAGTCCGTAGGGAAAAGATCAGGATTGTAGCCGTCACTGATTCTCACTCGGATTCTGCGAAGGCTCCCGGGACCCCCACGCACTTTCTTAGCCGGGTAACAGCGCCACTAAGAAATTATTATGCGGCAGGATAGCAAGTGCCGTCACCTTGATACGGTAGGCTATTTGGTAGACGCGACGATTAGGGCAGCTCAACCTTACCGTGCCCGTTAACCTTCCGGTCGGAGCCTCCCAAACCCACTCAAGCGATTTGGCCACCATGTCACACTCCGACATCACGATACAAACCTCCGACCTCATACCGGGCAACACTAACGGTGATTCCGGAGGTGGTGGCGGAGGTGACACACCAATCGTGCCGTCGGGATCTGCAGCAGACCTCACGAACAAAGTTCTTATCGACACGAGTAAAATGAGAGAGGAGGAGTCGTCCCCTAGCCCAACAGGTGGTGGGGGTAGTGCCGGGAATGATGCTGGCGGGGAACAACCGGGATTGGCGCAGGATTCCTTAAGCTTTATGCAGTTGAAGAGGTTGGTCGTTGAGGCGCCCAGATTAAAGGTGTGTTTGACCAATGTTTCTTTTTTCCTTGGGGGGGGGATCAATTGGAATGCTGTCTTTCAAACCAAGTGGCTGGGCTTCTGCGGCTGCTGCCCCTCCCTTTTTAAATGCTTGCTGTGCACACTTGAGGAAATTTCGAAAAGAAAATCTGACGGTTACCCAGCAACCGGAATACGCCTTTCGTTACTCCTCTGCGGATGTTGTTACTGCGGAGCTGAACGAGTGGTTCTCTTATTCGCTCGCGAACGACCTCTCGCTCTTGCTGCTTTCTAAGCAAACCTTTGAAGAAACCTACGCTGTTCTCTCACTCCCGCCGCACCAGACGGTTGAATCACTGGCCGGAAAGCGGCCCCCAAGATGGACTGCTAGCAAAGATGTCAAGCGAAGGCGTTTTATATCTCGATGTGCGGACCTCCTGGAGCATACAAACCAGAGGGAACGAGTAAAGGGTCTTGAGGGGTTGGCTTACGTTGTTCAGGGTGTATTTGGGGAGACTATTTCCGAGGAGGACCATCTAGACAGGATAAGGAAAAACGTTGCGTTGGTAAGGCAGGCAGGACTTGTAGAGGCGTTGTTCAATTGTGTCCGAGGCTCGGTAGGAAGAGAGTTGGAGTATGCTGCTGCGGGTAGTAATTCGAGAGATGAGACGAAGGAGGGAGACAGGGGATGGAACAGGAAGGAACTCCGGTACGCTTTAACGGTATTATACTTTCTGGTGGAAGTCACTCGCCGCCATGGCGAGGATGCAGAGGGGGCAATGCCGGGAATAGATCAACAAATTGAGTCGCTCCGTGATGAGATTGCTGATTTGCCGGGAGAGAGTGGTTTGTTGGGATTCCTGGCAAAGACTTTGGGTCGTTTGCGATGGGAGGACAGTGTCGATTTACCACTCATGAACATACTCCTTCTCACATGGAAAACTATGCTACTTGTTTTTGGCGAGCCTGATAGACATCTCGCGAAAGTTAAGGCATATGCACGCGGGCTGGCGGGTTTGGACCCGGAGGTGGGCAAGGGACTAATCACGGCATCACCCTTAGACTATCATGTGTTTAGGCAGGACATTATGGCTAAATACCCGGCATACGATCCTCCAAAACCTCTCTTTCCTTTTGAATTGGCTACAAACTCGTTTCTACCGTCTTCTGCCATTAATACCGCGACTGGCAGAACGGGTGGGAACGGAGATGTGCTGTTGGGGGGGAAGGGTGGTGGTGAGAATTTAGGATCTATCCTGAATAAGGCGGTTCACATTGCTACTCCTGCCCCGTCGCCTCCACCGTCTCCCGGGGGTGTTGGAGGGAAAGGAGGGAAGAAACAGAATTACCAAACAAACAATAATTTTCCATTCTTATACCCCCCTTCCTCCTCTTCTGATGTAGATAAGAAGTTCGCCGGAAAGTGTTGGTGGAAGGAGGATGGCGACACTTTTTCTAGAGCAGAAGGTGATGGTGGGGTCCCGATAAGCATTAAGGAGGCTGGTGATTTATTTTCTGGGAGAGTAAGATCTATGTTAGCAATGAAGCATTTGTGGGATGAGCGAGAGGCATTTCTAAAATTCCAAAGGGGATGGGATGTTGACGAAGAGATCTTGAAGGAGAGGAGGGAGATTGAAGGAAGGGATCGGCGGTGGGAGGAGAAGCGGCTGGAGTCAGTGGAAGAGTTTTATGTTCGTCCAACCTCTAAACCCTTGTCTATATTTTATTTCCTTGTATCTATTGCTAATATTTTGCTGCAGAGAGCTGCGTTGCCTCAGCTACAATCGTTCGTGATTGTACTGCTGAAGGTTATATTGGCCAACCTCAATGCGCCCCCCGTGCAACCGCCACTACCGCCGCCTCCACCAAGTAGCCAACAGGTTTCGTTTGCAGATAAAGAGGGTAAGCAAGTCGTCTATAACTTGGTCGGTTTACCGTATGGAACTAATGAATGTATAGATAACGAAGGCAATGGTCAGAGAGGGTCAGTAACCATTGACCCAGCTACTGGGAGAGTTGACTATGCCGGGTCCTCGATTAGGAATTCTTGGAATATCTTTGGGAGGGCGGTTCCAGGAGTGAGTCGTGTTAATGGAGACGGGGGGGAGGGGCTCAATACTATTAACGAGGACGGATCGGAACAGTCGTCAAGTGATTGGGAGAAGGAGAGGGAGAGGGAGCGAGAACGTGAGAAGGAGCGAGAGAAGGAGCGTGAAAAGGAGCGTGAAAAGGAACGTGCGGAGCGCGAAGCCGATGAGAAGAGAAGGCTGGATGAGGCAGATGCCCAGAGAATTAGGGAGATCACTAGCAAAGCCGTTAGTGCTATCCTGGTGGGAATGTTGAAATGGTTTCGGGTTTCTCGTAAGTTTTAGCTATCCTCGTTGGTATGGAACTACGAACTAATTAGAGACCTTTTAACAGACGTGCTCAAGTTCGAGTACCTGACGCAACTCCTCTTGGATTCTAACTACCTTCCCCTCGTCCTCAGGCTACTCAACCAACAGGACATCGCTCAAACCGTAACTACCAAGACGGACCGCAAGGACGTGTCCTTCTTCAACTTCTGCAATCTCCACTCCGCCCACCCTAAGCCAAAATCCAAGCCGCCAACCAACCCGAATAACTCCTACCTAGACTCCTCTCCGGATGAAGCCTGCCCCCCACCAATCCTCAAATTCCCGCGCGAGCAGAAGGAATCCGACCCCCCACTGCCCCCGCCTTCCGGTGCCCCACCATCCCACCCCCCGGAAGCCATAACCGATTTCTCCTGGCGCAACTTCTTCACAACAATAAACTTCATCCGAATAATGCAAAAAATCGTCAAGAACAAGTCGCACCGAAACCTCTCCCTCGTCCAGTACAAGTCCTCTACTATCCTCCGCAAGCCGCTGAAGTGTCCACAGGAGGATCTGCGCCTGTACACGCTCAAGGTGTTCAAGGGGCAAGTGCCCTACTGCGGCCGCAAGTGGCGGCAGTCGAATATGCGCGTCATCACCTCGATATACCTGTTCTGTAGGCCAGAACTGAAGGATGACTGGCTCTCCGGCGGCGATGTGGATAGTGAGGTTGAAGAGAGCTTGCCACAGGAACAGGCTCTCCGGAGTCTTACACATTTTTATAATGTTAGGAGGTATCCGAAGAGTATGGGTGCCGACATAGAAATGATGGAGATGGAGAGGGACTTCTTTCGGAGGGAGATTGACAAGATGGAGGTTGGGGAGTGGGATTCTGCGGGGCTGGAGGGGTGGGGGGGATAGAGCGCTGTTTTTCCAGTTCTTCTTTTCTAACTTGGCGTCTGATAAGATACCCCTTTTTTCACTTTCTTTTTCCTTCCTTCTATCATCGCTAGGTTGGTGTAATGTTCTGGCATAGGGTAGCACAATAGATGTGAAGGTTCTGTCGGGTCGCTCATGTGTTAGTGCTGAACGGATAGATGGGTGGGGTGGGAATTAGCGTGGTTTCTTCTTGAATTAGATGAATGAATGGTGGGTGGTGGGGATTCGGTTGAGCTTACAGTAACACAGAATGGTGCCAGGGGGATTGAGTTGAGTATTGTGAGTCATGATTTGTGATAGGCATTAATTTGCTCCGGGGCTGTCTAAAACAGTTCAACTTACCGGTTAATACCGTACTGTACTGCTGTATTGTCTACGATATATTCAAGGGGAACGACGAGACCTTCTAGCATATCATACAACGAGCAGAGTTCTTCCACCAACCCACTTAAATACAGTTAATACCCTTTAGCAATAGCAATATATCCGGCCCTCGAGTGATAATCTATGAAAAGCACACCCACTATTCGCTAGCGGACCCCTTCGATGCCTGGCGGACTATTTTGGTTATCAAGCTAATAACCTTCCCATTAGACGAGATAATGACTTTCTTGATCGCCTTCCCCTTTAAACATTCGCGAGCCACTTCCTTATCCGCGATAATATCTTTCGCGTACTGCTCCCCCTCGCCAAACCCCCTCAACAAGCGTGCCCGCTCAGCTTCCACTTTGAACCTGAATTTCCCATTAATATTCACCTTGCAGATTGTTGTGCCGCCTAGGCATTCCTCCTGAAGGGTGAACCACGGCCACGTGGTCTCAAGCACGCGAGTGCCTGCTATGGCTGGGACATGGGTGTGAAGCTTGGCCCAGCACTCCTCGGCAAAGCCTGGCGCGATGGGGGCTAGCATTCGCAGGAGCTCGTTGGTGGCGCGGTAGGTCGTGGCGAGTGTTGGGTGGGCTTCGGCAGGCGGGGATGTGAGGGTGTTTGTTAGCTTGATAAGGTTTGACACAACGGTGTTTAGGGTTAGTGATTTTGAGAGCGCAAAGGAGTTGTTCCGGATTGTTTCTTGGAGCATGGAGAAGAGGTCGTGGTCTTCCGGCGGGATGCTCGTCGCGGTTACGGGGCGGGCAATGAGGCTTGGTAAAATTGGGAAACCGGGCTCGGCAAGTTTCTCCGCGAGCACGTTGGTGTGTCGCCAGAGTTTGTCAAACCAGCGGTGCATTCCGATTATTCTGCCCTCATCCCAGTGCACTTCCGCTTCCACCGGTCCCAAGAAAAGCAAATGCGCCCTCGTAGCATCGGCGCCCCAGCGGGAGATGCACTCTCGTGGATCGGTCCCATTGAATTTACTCTTGCTCATTTTCTCCCAGGAAACCAGTGGAAATGTGCCGTCCGCGGATACCTTCTTCTCCTTGGTTTCCGGGTCAGTTTCGAGTTCTTCGGGTTTTAGGAACTTGGAGGTGATGGGGTGCTTGTAGGTTTTCCCTAAAACCATGCCTTGTGTCACGAGCCGTTTGAAGGGCTCGCCTTGATTTTCGCGATCGCCACCGGATGGCCACATTCTGATATTGTGCAGAAATCTGGAGATGAAGCGGGCGTAGAGGAGGTGTAGGACTGCGTGCTCAATTCCGCCGATGTAGGCATCTACCGGGAGCAGCTCGTTGGCCTTTTCGGGTGAGAAGGGCCTGAGGGGTTAGCTCTTTGGTTTGAAAATGTTGAGGGAATATACTTGCGCACAAACTAAGTCATGGTGCAACGGGTTCGGATTTTGACGTATTTGTTTTTACGTTGATTAGCACCAAGGCCCGTTGCGCCATAAACTTAGATTGCGGGCAAGGAGTTGACCTACAATTCTCTATTATGGGGATCAATGTAGCGCATAAAATACCAGCTTGAGTCCACAAAAGTGTCCATGGTATCTGTCTCCCTCCTAGCCTCTTCTCCACACTTTGGGCAAGGCGTCTCTACCCACTCCTTCGTTGACGCTAGCGGGTTGCCTCCTTTAGGACTGAGCTTTTCAATATCTGGTAATACCACGGGCAAGTCCTCTTCTTTGACCGGCACAACCCCACAGCTTTCGCAGTGAATTATCGGTATGGGCGCCCCCCAGTATCTTTGTCGGCTGATGAGCCAATCATTAAGTTTCAAGTTTGCGTCAGCCTCCCCAAGACCCTTCTTCTTTAGTTCCTCCAGAAAGACCTCCTGGGCATCAGCGCTGCACATCCCTGCAAATCTTCCGCAATTCTCGTTTAGTATTCCAGGTCCCTTGAACACACCCTCCTCCGGCCTCAATTTCTTTTTTCTATTGGCTTGGTTTCGGTTGAGTACAATCTTGGCTGGTACCTCTCGTTGTCCACGTTTCGCCCAGAATTCATTGTCGCGGGCATCATGTCCTGGCACGCCCATCACAGCACTCGTTCCAGTCCCGTCCACAACGTAGTTGGCAACATAAACCGGGATCTCTTCGTTGGTTAAAGGATTTAGAGCTTTGAAGTCCTTAATTAACTCTCCTTTTTTCGAGCTTCTGGACCAATTGGTTCCGCTAACTAGTAGAAATTTCCGCAGGTAATCATCAGTTTCACTAGCCTTTAGGGCTAGGGGATGTGCACTTGAGATTGCTAGAAATTGTACGCCAAGTAAAGTATCCAAACGAGTCGTGTAGACTTCAAGGCTGGTGTATTCTCCAAGATCTGTTCCCCCGGTGGTAAGAGGAAACTTAACTTTCGCGCCTCTGGACATGCCGATCCAGTTTGCTTGCATAGAGTTGACTTGCTTTGGCCAGCCAGACGCTAGCTTTTTGAGGCCCTCGAGCAGTGGGCCTTTGTAGTCCGTGATTTTGAAGAACCACTGTAGAAGAACCCGCTGTTCGACTATAGCACCGGAACGCCAGGATGTTCCATCAGGTGAGACTTGCTCATTGGCAAGAACGGTCTTATCAACAGGGTCCCAATTTACAAGTGATTTTTTGCGGTACGCCAGCCCGTGTTCGTAGAGCTTGAGAAAGAGGCGCTGAGTGTGAACGTAATAATCTGGCGAGCAGGTTCTGATTTCCTAACAATTATTAGACTAAGAATATCAAGAAGGTGAAAGCGAAATGATTGGACATACCCTATCCCAGTTGAAACCCACGTTCATCAGGCTGAACTGCTCCTTCATTGATTCAATGTTCTTTTCTGTCCATTCCTTCGCACTAACGCCCCTCTCAATGGCAGCATTCTCCGCTGGGAGTCCAAACGCGTCCCAACCCATCGGGTGAATCACCTTTTTCCCCCGCATACGCTGGAATCTAGCGAGCACATCGGATATGGTGTATACACGAAGATGGCCCATGTGCAAAACACCAGAAGGATAGGGAAACATGGAAAGAATATAATACTTGTCTCTCAAATTCGCCGGTTGCTTAGGGTTGTTTAAATGTTCACGCCATTTCTTGTCAATGGCATTAAAGTCTAGACGGGGCGGATGACACTCGTTCGGGGAAGCTTCAGTGGCATAGAACCGTGAAAACCGGGGTAGCAGCAATACGGAGGGTAATAACTTGAGTGGCGGCGGCCGGCTGATGAATGGTTGTCTCACGGAGGGGAGGAGGTTGATTGGTAGCCTCCGCATCTTTAGAAGGAAGAGAAGGGTGGCTCAGGTGAGGGATTGGCGGGTAAGGATAATTAAAGGGGAATGATCGACATATGTCAGGTTCTCAAGATTCAATTCTTGGGTATCTTCATGTACCAGTATTTTGAGGTTATGGGGGTTTTACGTTACCGTAGTGGGGCAATTTGTGGTAGAAACGCTTTCTGTTTGTCGGAAGTTCAGGATTGAAGGCTTGGCAGATTATGCGAGAGGCTAACAGCGGCCTACGATTGTATCCTTTAAGCCTCATCTCCCCATCAAAACCTTCCGAGGGCTCCGATTGAAGCGAACAAGAGGGGGTATCACCACCATAGGGGACACAGATGATCCATCGTTGAGAAACAATCTTAAAACAGCCAGTGTTGACCCTCAAGCCTTCGGACATCATCACCATCTCCCTTCAGAATGTCCGGCCCAGGCTTTGGATCGGCTTCGGCTGCTATCCCGGATCTTTCCGCTGCTCTCCTACCGATATTTCATGTTGAACACGTTCAGCTTCAATTCCAGATAGCTTCCGGTTTCGTTGCTGTCCAGGTTGCCAATAATGTTATTATCATCGCCCTCGCTTCCGGAAGGCTTCTACGGATAGACTTAGCCTCCCCTCAGGATGTCGATGGTAGGATAAAATCTTTCCTCAGGGGTTCGCAGCTAATAGTTACCTCGGCAGACATCGATCTTCCCCGCAAAATCTCGGAAGTTGGTGCTATTCGTCGGATCTTCCTTGACCCTACTGCTTCCCATTTGCTCATAACTACTACCCACGGCGAGAACTTTTATCTCCACTCACGGTCTACAAAGGCTCGACATC
The DNA here is from genome assembly GCA_003313605.1 of Tuber umbilicatum. Classification (NCBI taxonomy): domain Eukaryota; kingdom Fungi; phylum Ascomycota; class Pezizomycetes; order Pezizales; family Tuberaceae; genus Tuber; species Tuber umbilicatum. Next base: position 4,437 of record QLOI01000773.1, on the reverse strand, counting down.
TTTCTCGCTTAAAATCCCTTCACATCGAGTGCGTAGCTTGGTCACCTGCTCTACCAACTGCCTCAACACGGGAGATCTTGATTGGAACTCAGGATGGGAGTATATATGAAACTTATATTGAGGGAATGGAAGATAACTTCATGAGAAAAGATGAGAGGTACTTAAAACAGGTCTACAAGACTCCCGACAATCACTCGGTCACTGGACTGTGGGTGGATGGATTGCCAGGGAGCCAGCAATTGAGGCGGGTGATTGTTTCAACACCTGGCCAGATAATGCATTGGGTTGGGAAAGTGCAGAGGCATGCCGATCCGGGATCGATATTCTTCAAATTTTTTGATTCGGAGGCTCCAAGTACGTTTCGGTATTCTTACTTATTTTATGGGTGACTAATGCAATCTAGTAATTCAGGATTTCCATGATACATCGGCTAGTCATAGCATACTTTCAATATCTCCGGAATCTTCTGACGAGTATGAGCCTGAAAGATCGTTTGCTTGGCTCACAGCTCCAGGGATCTATCACGGAAAGCTTCTTATTGCACCACAAAATCCTGACCTTGGCGCCCATGTCTTGTCTACATCAAAGCTGTTTCCGTCAGATTCCCTTCCAAATGCAGATAGTCCAGTAGCATCAATAGCCCTGACGCATCATCATGTGCTTGTACTTACCGATACTACTCTTTACGCTATTAACCGGCTGGATGATAGCATTGTGTTTCAGCAAACCCTAGTAGACCCGGGGACGACTGTTTTGGGCCTTTGCAGTGATCCTAAGAAATCCACTTTTTGGGTTTTCACTTCAGCGGAAATATACGAGATCGTGGTGACGGACGAAGAAAGAGATTTATGGAAGGTTTTGCTAAAAGAAAAGTCCTTTGAGAAAGCTATGAGGTTTGCCAAAACAAACTCACAAAAGGACCGAGTAGCTGTCAAACAGGGTGACTACTTAGTGGCAAGTGGGAAATACGTGGAGGCAGCTGAGATTTGGGGAAAGAGTAGTAAGAGCTTTGAGGAAGTAGCTCTAACATTTTTGGAAAAGGGCGAACAAGATGCTTTGCGGATGTATCTGTTGGCCAAACTAGCCAACCTGAAGAAAAGTGTAAGTTAACCTATCGAGTGACATATTTCCGGTCCGGGGTTGACTAACAAGATAATAGTCTGTAATGCAAAGGATCATGGTTGCTAGCTGGCTGGTCGAAGTCTTTATGGCAAAACTAAACACTCTAGAAGACGCAGTTTCAACGTTGGCTTCCAATGCTGGTTCCGGGGCAGCTACGTCACCCGACATTCAGGCACAATTGGCTTCAGTTCAGTCCGAATATCAGGATTTCGTCGGCAAATATAAATCGGATCTTGACCGGAAGACTACCTACGAGATCATATCTTCGCACGGCCGAAGGGATGAGCTACTATACTACGCAAACAGTGTCCAAGATTACGGCTATGTGCTGGCGTATTGGATTCAACGGGAAAAGTGGCTAGAGGCCTTAGACGTGCTAAAGCGGCAAAACGATCCAGAAATCTTCTACAAGTACTCCAGTGTTCTCATGAGCAATGCTCCTATGGAGACTGTGGATATTCTGATGCGTCAATCAAATCTTAATCCCCGCAATTTAATACCAGCGATGCTCAATTACAACAAGTACACAAGGGTACCCCTAGAGAAAAATCAGGCTGTTCGCTATCTTCTATTTGTAATACATCAGAACGGTTCCACTGATGCCGCTGTTCATAATACCTTAATTAGTATATATGCCTCACATCACTCGAAAGACGAGTCCTCGTTATTAGAGTATCTCGAATCTCACACCGTTGATTCTCGATACGATGCAGACTTTGCACTCAGGTTGTGCATCCAGCATAGTCATATCCAGAGCTGTGTACATATCTACTCGAGCATGGGTCTTTACTTACAGGCGGTTGAACTTGCGCTCAAGCACGGGAATGTCGAACTTGCCAGCGTCATAGCAGACAGGCCAGAAGAGGACCCAGAATTGCGGAAACATCTATGGTTGGCGGTTGCTAAGGAGGTAATCCGGGGAGCGAAGGATATTAAAACGTGAGATTACACCCCCCCCCCTTTTATTAGCCTACCTATACTAATATACACCAAACAGAGCAATCGAGTTCCTCAAACGCTGCGAGCTTCTCAAAATTGAAGACTTGATACCTTTTTTCCCAGACTTCACCATAATTGACTCCTTTCAAGAAGAAATCTGCACAGCTCTCGAAGACTACTCCCACCACATCGACCAACTCAAGAAAGAAATGGACGAGTCGACCCACACCGCCAGCCACATTCGCAGCGACATCATAGCCCTAGACCAACGCTATGCCATAGTCGAACCCGGCGAACGATGTTATGTGTGCCAGTACCCCCTCCTCTCCCGCCAATTCTTTGTCTTCCCATGCCAGCACGCCTTCCACTCTGACTGCCTCACGGCGGAAGTTGTCGCGGGTGGAGGCGTAGGTCGGAGTAGGAAGGTTCGGGAGCTCAAGGAGGAGATTGAGCATGCGAGGGGGAAACGCCGCGAGGCAAAGGTGGAGGAGTTTGATGCGTTGGTCGCGGCGGAGTGTGTGCTCTGCAGCGAGTTTGCAATCAAGAAGATTGACGAGCCGTTTGTTAGCTTGGCGGATGATTTGGCGGATTGGGCTTTGTAATTTGGTAGGGATTTGTTAGGTTTATCGTGCTTGGGTGTCGGTTCCTTCTCTTCCTTTCTCGTGAAGTGTGGCGCTACAGCTTAGTTGGCTCGTTAGGTACCGATTCCTGGTTACAAATGTTGATTCGATTGATCAATGAGAATGAGTGGATGGGTCGCGGATGAGTAGGTAGACTAAATACGGTATCATACAGTAGATGGGCTTTACTCCGCTGTAGGTACCGTACCGCAAGATATGATCTTGGGATCGCATATTCGTTATCGACCGGGACAATTCCACTTTTTTATACCAAGGGTAGAGTTGGGGAGTTTTATAATCAGCGATGATTTGATACGAGCCCGACTGCCGCGGCACCATTATAAGATCAATAATGATTTGGGAATGTGATGGTGGCCATATTGGACGGATAGACGTAAACTGATTTGGCTGTTATCATAGCCTTTATTAGGTAGTTTGCGTATCTCTGGTGAAAGACTCTCATATCAAAATTCCCACACACCGGTTCGACCGAGTGACCATCCATGAGTGCGATGCAAGACGATACCTACGGTTAGTCTAGGCCTCGTGATAAGAGCGGTTCCCGAGTGATAGGTAGACAGACTGGGAACTAGGCCTCTCATGAGAAGCTACGAAGTAGAAGAAGAGGAGACCGGAACGACAGAGTTCCAGCTCAAAGCCTCGGCATCGTATGACAACCACTATGCTACGGTGGAGCATAAGATAGGTTTGAGAATTGCTCCACGTTGGCTTTTTTCAAAAAATAAAAATAATAATAATAATAATTTCGGAGTTGTGCTACTAGTAATGGGGCCGATGCCTACTGTTGCAATTGTGTCTGGTTGCCTGAGAGAAGGTGACAGTTGATGCTTTTTATGTTGGAACTTTTGGAACCGCTAGACTGCTCTATGGGGTGGTATTCACAGGTATGGTTTTGGGAGAGTTGGGGGTTGTGAATGCACTCTGGAGCTGCTGATGGTGATTGATTGTGCAGTTTAGAATGCACAGATTTTCAAGCTTTGCGGGGATGTGCATAGAACAGGTTTAGGTGTCGAGTGCGGGTGTGAAGCTAATTGAATTATGATATATGCAAAGCTAGATTTCGGTGGGGCCATGTGTAGATAGATAGATACCTTTAGGTGACGAATGAGCTCAAATAGTACTATCCACGATATCAGCGTAAGCCCTCCAGGCCGAAGCCGTAAGGGAAGAGGGACTCACGGTCGAAACGGCCGATTGCTCATCCTCCTCATCCGTCAAGTAGACGTACAGCACCAGCGCATGATCCTCGCAAAAGCACGCCACAACCCTCCTGCTGATGCCACCCACCCTCAGTACCCTCCCCCACTCCTTCCCGTCGACCCTGACCCATGCGAACGCCGATTTCTCCCTGGTAGTGCTCGGATGATTCTCCACGCCGCCAGGAACGTGTTCCGGATCCAACAACGGGTTCATCAGCCCCCTCCACACGCTCTCCACCTTGACCGCATCGTTCCCGTCCAGGCGCATCTTGAACTCCCCGTTCATGTTCGCGGCGATGGCGATCTTGGATGCGTCCAGTTTGTTGAACCGCTCAACGACGGAGCGGAGCGAGTGCAGTGACGGTAATATTATGTGCACGTCCGGCTCCGGACATGTGGGCTCTTTGATGTTGGCGACGCTGGTGGGCGAGAGCACGCGCACGGGGATTTCCTGAGTTACGAGGGTGTTTGTCGTTGTTGTTATCGTCAGGCAGAGGATTGGTGCATTGTCCGAGGAACGCTTTGTTAGGCGTAGG
>QLOI01000771.1:0-31551 GCA_003313605.1 Tuber umbilicatum | reverse complement strand
CAAATGGGCGAGTGATTAACCATGATGGAGCTGGGATAAAAGAAACTTGGCCGGTCAGCAATCCTTCCGATCATGTGAGAAATCACACAGCACGGTATAGCACAGCACAGTGTACCGCTGACTAGCGCTAGCTCTCTAGGGGCGTGGTAGGCAATCGAGGTTAGGACAGAGGAAGGAAATACCTGATTAGTTGGCGTGCGACGCGTAATTAGATCCAACTCGAGCCAGACATCGGCTAAATGGTATTAAAGTTGATATGCATCGTACAGCTAATCGGACGAGATTTCATATTTGTGTATCCGAACCCTCCATTCGAGGGGCGGTAGCGTGGACGAATGGAAATAGGTCTCCATAAGTACTGACGCTGACTGAAGGACTTTCTTGGGGCACAAAGTCTATGCCCATCCTGGGAATCACCTCCCCCCTTTGTATTTATCTCCCGGTGCGACGGGAGCGGTGCCGAACGGCCCGCCACGCCCCCCTCCCGGGGACCGGATATGAATTCTTGACGGTATAAGATCCCCCATACCAGCTATTTTTCATAAATGAGAAAACATTCGAGTACTAGTAGTGCTGCAGCATGTTGGGAAGTATAGTTTTCGCGGAGTGGTTGTCTGGCGCTGAGTGATAATATATGCGGTCCTTAAGGACTGGACTCGGGGAGCGGTGAGGCGAAAAGCTTCAATCGACGGCGCAACCCCCCAGTGTTTTTTTTAGCAATTTCTTAGGAGATCTTGCTTTTCTCGGATACTGTGATTTCGGCGGCTTTTTTATGATACTGCCATAGTGTCTAAAAGGAATGTATATGGTGCGTGCCGTTTGGTTACAACACCTCGTTTGGTGGGATAGGGGACGCAACGGGGGACGCCTTGGCATTCTAGTCTCTTTAATAACAATGGGTTTAAGTTTAAATTCTGTGAACAAGTTGATTGTTTTGTCTATGGTAATGAGATTACATTATGACACTTTCTTTTGCTTTAGGCGATGAAATTGTTAGGAGATGGGTTTACTTTGTTTTGTGGACTTGATTTAGGGGGTTTCTTTCGCCATAGCTTAACTGCTGCATGCGACATCTTGTCCCGATTAAAAATAAGAACTGAGTTAAAAATGATAAAAATTTCCCACTGTATTCACATACCGTAGCTTAATAGCGCATGCTTGGACATTTATCTCTACATATAAACTAGGTTGGGTTCAACTCTCAGTACTGCCTTAAGTATCTTAAGAGACAGCCTAAGAGACTGCAATATTTTCAATTCCTTTTTTGCTTTTTTCTCCGCTTTCTCTCCCGCTGCTTTCCACTCTGCCCTCTTGCTGGGATGTCTTATTGCTAGGGGATCGGGGAGGGGGGGTGGGGTGTCTGGTTAGCGGGGTGCAGTGCGTAATCAAACCCAACCCGAATCAGACATCGGTGAAATGGTGGTACATCTTAATCCTCCCTTTGGAAGGCCGTAGTGTAGACGGTGGATTAGCCCCCCTTGAGTAGTGACGGTGAATGAAGCATCTCTCTTTGGGTACAAAGTCTCCTACAACCATCCCTAATATCGCTTCCTTTCTGTCCTAATACAACACAAACAGTGCCCGATAATCAGTTACGTTATTTCCTTCGGAATCGGACACGTAATCTTGGCGGTGTCCCTTATGCTAGTTGTCTTTTTACCTTAAAATTTAATGGGGGAATGTTCAGATGCCGCTCTCCCCGGACAAGAGGGTTTCAGGAAAGCTCTTACTCCATTGTGTCCGAAAAGCGATGTGTGCTGTACCCTTCACTGGGTCCGGGGCAATGGGCGGGCTTACGGTCAAAATGGATCAAATGGTTCTATTAGAATTCCATAGTAGCAGCAAAAACATCGCAAGTCGTATCACAGCTTCCGAACAGGCCAGCATCCAAACGGAGTAGGAGAATATATTTCTAGATCTCCTGTGAAGCTTCCTTCAGTCTGCATGGAGTTAAGCCAGAAAGGCCTTCCTAAATGATACTCCCGCCGAAAGGTGAAAGGTTAGTTACTAGTGAAGAAACTCTTATATTACAGTAGAAGAAAGCGTCGGAGAATGGAGTACCGAGGATGAGTTCACTAGGGGCCAACCACAACTCAAGCGGGGCGTGAGAGGAAAAAGGAGTTGTGAGCTAGACATTCGGTAAAGATGCTATCTAAAAGCAAGCTAGGAGACATATCTGCCTGAGCAGCTGAAAAGACTAGAAACTGAACAAAGCTTCGCAAAGCATAAGAAAGGAACAAAGTATGTATAGAGGAACACGCGGGGAACAACCGGAAGCCAGTAAGAGGGCAAAGAGAGCAAACTAATTATCCACAACTATTGTGAAAGGCTGGTGCTCCAGGATTAATGCCGTAAAGCGGAGAAAAACAATAAACCAAACAAAATGCCTAACGCATGGTATCGTACAAAATGACAGCGATATAGTGGAGAAAAACGAAAGTAACGCCGATATCCTATGCCGTTAGGCATAGGGTTTGAAAACAACACTCCATCATCCATCGCGACTGCAGAATTCTGGGAAAGAAAGTATGATAGAGATAAGTAGATCAAAGTAAGCATCCAAAACAAGCTCGGCCCCGCACCCTAAGGACACCTGGTCTGGTGCGCTCCCGATTCCAGGTACTAGAGAAGCGCCCGCAGGCACTTAGCACCTTTCAGAGTCATTCGGTGACTTGGTCCTAGTGATTTTTCTCCCTCCGTAACCGCACGTCGATACATAATCTCCGCCGCATCGTATTTTCCCTGATCGTATAGTATTGTGCCGAGATTAATGATTGTCCGGAGGGTATGTGTATGACCAAGCCCCAGAGCCCTCTCTCGACCTGCGAGCCCGCGCCAAGGCAACATCTCCGCTTCGTGATACTTCCTCTGTTTGTGCAACATCCGAGCAAGGTTATAGAGGCACATTAGGGTATCTAGATGGTCTAGCCCAAGTGTCTTCTCCGTACCTATTAATGCACGTCGATACATAACCTCCGCTTCATGGTGCTTTTTCTGATTGCACAATGCCACCCCGAGATTATTGATAGTTAGTAAGGTATCTCGATGAGCTAGTCCAAGTGTCCTCTCTCTACCTGCTAGTGCACGCCGGCACATAGCCTCAGCTTCGCGATACTTCTTCATATCGAGCAACGTTTCGCTTAGCGTAGTTATTGTGTCGAGGGTGAACGAGTGATTAGGCCCCAAAGTCTTTTCTATACCCCGTAAGGAATGCCGATACATCCTCTCCGCTTCATAATAATTTTTCTGATCAAGCAGCGTCACAGCTAGACCGTGGGAACTCAGTATGGTATCCAGATCATATGGCCCAAGAGTCTTCTCTCTGCCACCCTGTGCAGATCGAAACATCAACTCCGCTTCTTTGTACTTTCTCCGGTGATGCAACGTTCGACCAAGACTATCCATACTTCTAAGGGTATCTACATGATTTCCCCCGAGGGCTTTTTCACGACCGGCCAACGCAGGTCGAAAAATAACCTCCGCTTCGCCATACTTTCTCAGATCAAGTAATGTTTCGCCTAGCGTATTCATGCTCTCGAGGGTAAATGGATGTTCGGGCCCCAGAAACTTCTCCATGCCCTCCAAAGCAAGCCGATACGTGATCTCCACCTTCTCATACTTTTTCCGGTCAAGCAGAGTCACAGATGGGCTTTCAGCACCCAGTGGGATGTCTGAGTTATGTAGCCCAATTACCATCTCTGTGCCTACTGGTCCGTGCCGGCGTTTAGTATCCGCTTTCTCTTTCTTTTCCTGGCTATGTCGTTTCTTACCCGTGGCGGGAAAACTTGGCTGGGTACGGGAATCGTCGGGCCGAAATGACGCCTCTCTCTCTTCTACAGTCTCGTACTGCATAACTCCGGCTCCATCATTATTTTTCCGATTCCGTAGCAACAGTGCTAAACAATCGACACTCCGTAGGGTATCTGGATGGTCTGGCCCGAGTGTCTCCTTTCTACCTGCCAATGCACGTCGACACATATTCTCTGCCTCGCCGTACTTTTTCTGATGATACAGCGCCTCGGCTAAACTTTGGACACTCTGTAAGGTATCTGGATTTTTCCTTCCAAGTGCCTTCTCTCTTCCCACCAATGCACGTCGATGCATTATCTCCGCTTCGTTGGGCTTTCCCCGGCTATACAGCACCGCGCCTAGATTGTTCACGCTGCATAAGGTATATGGGTGATCTGGCCCAAGTGCCTTCACTCTTCCCGCCAATGCACGTCGATGCATTATCTCCGCTTCGCCGTGCTTTCCCTGGCTATACAGCACTATACCTAGGTTGTTCACGTTGTATATGGTATCCGAATGATCTGGCCCAAGTATTTTCTCTCCACCTTCCAATGCACGCCGACACATATTCTCTGCCTCGCCGAACTTTTTCTGGCGATACAACACCTCGGCTAAACCCTGGACAACCTGTAAGGTATCCGGATGGTTCCTCCCAAGTGCCTTCTCATTGCCCGCCACTGCACGTCGATACATAATCTCCTCTTCATCGTGCTTTCCCTGGCCATCCCGTACCATACCTAGGCTGTTCATGCTTCGTGAGGCCTCTAGGTGATCTGGATCAAGTGTCTTCGCTTTGCCCGCCAGGGCGCGCCTATGCGAAATCTCCACTCGGTGCTTTTGCTGGTCAGGCAGCATCACACCTGGATCACCGACACTTTGTAGGGCATGCCGATCACCGAGTCGGGTTATCTCCTTTCCCACCGCTAACCTGCGCTTAAACATAATTCTCGAATTATTGTAAATTCTCTAGATTGCCGGTATTTGGGTGGGCGGATGTTCGGGTCCAAGCTCACCCTCTATCGCAGCGCGAACCGAACCCCTGGCTGAAGTTGAATTCGTCGTCCTGAGAGTCACTTTCCTCGTCTATTTGCTGGGTAACAGTCGGCTCGCCTCGCTACAATAGGCCAATATTCTTGCTACACCTCTAACCCTCAGCAGAGCGTTAGTTTTAGATTGCTCTTTAGCCCGTTAGACACGGACCCAAGACTACTGCAACTACCTTGCAAGAACCACACTTACTCCACTCAGATGCTTAATCTATCTCTCGCCCCGCTCCTTGCAACGGCTGCTCTCCGTTCCGCTAATAGCTTTTCGCTTAACCGAAGGTCTAATCGCTCTCCAACCCACCCACACCCAACCCTAGATATAAGTGGGGTATGTGTCAATCGTGAGGGCCAAACTTGTGGTGTGATAGAGAAAGTCCGTGAGGTTTCGCGTATAATAGTACGTGTTAGAGCTTTCGTAGAGAGTTCAACGGGTCAGGGGATGGTCAAGATGATCAAGATCCGCCGTATCCGACACGGTGGGGCGAGGCTGAGACGTATCGTCGCCCATCAGCACCAATCAGGAGGTAGTTCTTGGCCTATCGTCCTGATTGGTTACAGAAAGAATTGTACTCGAGTAACACAGCTGCACCCCACTACTAGATCTCTTTATACAGGAAGCCTCGCTACCACGAATGAGCCCTCCGGGGATTTACACCCTTATTCCTATATAAACGGTCCTCGCCATGAAGAATTCCTTCCGAAACCTCGCTACAGTATAACGAAAAATCCTGAGCCCTCGGCGCACTCCATAACAAGGCGCGACTATAATTGAACATCTCGCTAGGACACTAGAGTTACAAGTATCTCCTAAGGTAGCAAGCATTGTTCCTTTTTTATTTTATTTTATCTGCTCCGCAGGGAATTCTGGGTCTCTTGTCATGGGGCTCAAGTACCCTAGTTCTTACCGTACCCTGCTAGCGATCGAGTGCTCCATTGTTCCCTCCGCAGGACAGGATGATATGAGCTAAATCAAAGGACAGTATGATGATCAAATGATCGGCTGCTACCCCGTTATAGAGAATAAAGCTCGAATTACCGCCGGTGATTCCCAGGTCCATATAATGAAAGCTGTTGAATGTTTGGATCTTGACGTAGGCAAGCGGGAGGGCCATTAATGTTGTATATAACCGAACATCTTCTCTCTCCAACCACCTTTGCCGGAAACACGCACCCCAGTACGCACTAAGCAGGCACCCGTGAATTACGCAAGCTCTGAAAGCTTTTCTCCACAAAGATTCTCCTTCCGCTTGCCTTTCCTTCCTTTCTTCACTTTCCTCGGTCAACTCAACTATTCAATACAAAATCACCCTCCCCTTCTTGAGTCACTTTACTCTACTCTGTAAAAGCTTCAGCCCAATCATTTCTTCTACAAAAAACGGACTCTCCTTAAACCCTACCTTCCATTTCAATTACTCACCTCGCATGCGATATTTCGGACAACTTTTGGTACAGGCAGCGGGTGATTTACCATGATGCGGTAGTCAATCGTGACCAGTCAGTAATCCTTCTGATCGTATGAAAAAACACATAGTACGACACGGCATGGTACCGTACAGTGCACTCTTAACTAGCCTAGGTCCCTCCAGACGTTGAAGGGGTCCGGAACAATTTGCTCTTTTTTCAGCTAGTCTATGAATTTTAGTTTTATAACACCATGATCCTGGAAATCCTGGAGCGGGCTTTCTTTCGTACCCCAAACCAAGTCAGAGATATCTGTGTATTCACTTCCCCCCTTCCCCTGCCTTTCATTATGCCCCTCTTGCTAGGGATGTCTTGTTGCTAGGCAATCGGGGCCAAGAAAGGAGAAGAATATTCGATAAGCTTATAAGTTGTGCCTCGGTAGTTAGATTCAACCCAAACAAAGCATCGGTAAATTTATCTCATCCTGTGTCCAGTCTCGGGGGTTTCCCCTCTACAACATACACGAACACTTTCATCCTCTTCTCCTGAGTCCACATTGTTCCTCATAGACATCTTCCAGGAGGAACTCCCTCACCTGTCCACCGCCAGATCATAGGCGCCATCACAATTGTGACAGAATCCCTCACATCGGTGATCTTTTCACCTTAGAATTTAATGGGATAATTCTCAGGTTCTAAAAGTATTGCAGCATAATATTATTGGGGAATACAGTATGGTGGTGTGCAGCTTCCTAGTATGATACCAAGTAATGATATTATACATATTACCGCAAAAGACTAGGCACAGAAATGGTAAAACGAAAAGGTTGCCTCCACTTAGCAACCCCCTCAGTAGTCTTAGCGATGTTGCATGAGATCTCACCTTCCCGGACGAGAAGGTTTTGGGAGAGTTCTAACGGCCATTTCGTATCCAAAGGGTGTGCCCCCCACTAGATTCAGAACAGCGAGCAAACCTACAGACTAATGCGGATGTAATACTATTGTTATTGAGACGCTACAACGGTAGCGAAAACGTCACCAGTAGTATCATAGCTTCCTGGTGAACTAGTATCTAAAGGGATTAGGGGAGTAAATCGCTACTTGTAGATCCCCTGTGAAGCTACATTCGGTCTGGTTGGAGCTGAACCAGGAGGCCTTCCTAAATAATACTCCTGCCAAAATGTCGGTCACTTACGACGAAACCATCATATCATAGCGAAAGAAACAGCCAAAGGATGAAGCCCCGGGAATGAAATCACCATGGGTCAGCCACAACTAAGGCTGGACATGAAAAAAAAAAAAAAAAAGGTGTGAGCTAGACATTCGGTAAGGATGCTAGCCAAGAGTAAACCAGGATATATATCAATATGTATCTCCATGGGTAGTTAAAAATGCTAGAAATTGAACCATGCTCCACTAAGTATGAAGGAGGAACTAAATACCAAGAAACATTCTAGCAATAGCAGGAAGTCAGTAAGAAGGCCTTTGAAAGATAGCAAACTAACGATCCACAACCATCGTAAAAACCAAGCCTTCTACTAATGCTCATGCTAAACGCCACTAAACGGGGGAAACGATAAACTAAACCAAATGCTCAATGCCTGGTATGATACACAATAGCCGCTGTTTAGTGGGGGAAAACGAAATCAACACCGATACCCTATGCCATTGGGTGTGAAAACAACACCTCATCACCCGCGGCGGCTGTAGAATTCTAAAAAAGAAAGTATCATAAAAAATTTAATAGAACCCGGCAAAAAACAATACATCCAAAAAAAACCTCAGCCCCCACTCCTCACGACACCTGGTCTGGAGGTCTCGGGTGCAGGGCCTGGAGAAGCACCTCCAGGCACTCAGCACTTTTCAGAGTCACCCAGTGGTTTGGTCCCAGTGCTTTCTCTCCCTCCGCAACTGCACGTCGGTACATAATCTCCGCTGCATCGTATTTCCCCTGATCGCACAGTACTTCACCGAGATTAATGGTGCTCCGGATGGTATGTGCATGGCCTGGCTCCAGAGCCCTCTCCCTCCCTGCCAGCCCACGCCAATGCATCATCTCCGCTTCGTGATACTTCCTCTGTTTGTGCAACGTCCGAGCAAGGTTATAGATGCACATTAGGGTATCTCGATGGTCTGGTCCAAATGCCTTCTCCGCACCCATCAGCGCACGTCGATACATAACCTCTGCCTCATGGTGCTTTCCCTGATTACGCAATGCCACCCCAAGATTATTGACAGTAAGTAAGGTATCTCGGTGAGTTAGTCCAAGCGTCTTCTCTCTGCCCGCCAGCGCACGCTGGCACATAGCCTCAGCTTCGTGATACTTCTTCATATCGAGCAACGTTTCGCTTAGCGTAGTTATTGTGTCGAGGGTGAACGGGTGATCAGGTACCAAAGCCTTCTCCATACCCCGTAACGCGTGCCGATACATTCTCTCCGCTTCGTTATAATTTTTCTGGTCAAGCAGCGTCACAGCTAGGCCGTGAATACTCAGTATAGTATCCAGATCATACGGCCCAAGCGTCTTCTCTCTACCCTCACGTGCAGACCGAAACATCGCCTCCGCTTCTTTGTACTTTCTCTGGTGATGTAGCGTTCGACCAAGATTATCTATGCTTCTAAGGGTATCTGCATGATTTGCTCCGAGAGATTTCTCTTGACCAGCCAGTGCGGATCGAAAAATAGCCTCCGCTTCGCCATACTTTCTCAGATCAAGCAATTTTTCGCCTATCGCATTCATGCTCTGGAGCGTGAACGGATGTTCGGGTCCCAGAACCTTCTCCATGCCCTCCAAAGCATGTCGAAATCTGATCTCCACTTCTTCATACCTTTCCCGGTCAAGTAGAGTCACAGATTGGCTATCGGCGCCCCGTGGAATGTCCGGGTGATGTGGTCCAATTGCCATCTCTCTGCCCACTGGTCCACATCGGCGTTTCGTCTCCGCCCCCTCTCCCCCTCCCTGGCTACGTCGTTTCTTACAAATGGCGGCAAAACCCGGCCGGGCATCGGGATCGCCTGGCGGAAGCGACTCCACCCTCCCCCTTGCAATCTGGCGTGGCATAATTCCAGTCCCACCACCACCTCTCAAACTCAGCAACATAGCTAAATTACCGACACTTTGTAGGGTATCTGGGTGATCTGGACCAAGTGTCTTCTCTCTGCCCGCCAATACACGCCGATACAGAACCTCCGCTTCGCCGTCCTTTCCTTGGCCGATCACTGCTGTGGCTAGGCCGCTGACGCTCCATAAGGTATCTGGATGATCTGGTCCAAGTGTCTTCTCTCTGCCCGCCAATGCACGTCGATACATAGCCTCCGCCCCATCGTACTTTCCCTGGCTAGACAGCGCCATGCCTAAGTTATGCACGTTTCGTAAGATATCTAGGTGATCTGGTCCAAGCGCCTTCTCTTCATCCACCAATGCATACCGATACAGAATCTCCGCTTCCTTGAACTTTCCCTGGGCATTCAGCACCACGCCTAGGCAGTTTACGCTCCATAGGGTATCTGGATGATCCGGCCCAACTGTCTTCTCTCTGCCCGCCAATGCACGTCGACACATAGCCTCCGCTTCGTCGTGCTTTCCCAGGTGCTGCAACGCCACGCCTAGGTTATTCACGCTTCGTAAGATACCTGGATGATCTGGTCCAAGTGCCTTCTCTCCATCCACCAATACATGTCGATACAGAAACTCCGCTTCCTTGAACTTGCTCTGATAAAACAACACCTCGGCTAAACTTCGGACACTCAGTAAGGTATCCGGATTATCCCTCCCAAGTATCTTCTCTCTTCCCGTCAGTGCACGCCGATACATAATCTCTGCTTCCCCGTGCTTTCCCTGGATAAGCAACATTGTACCTAGGGTGTTCGCGGTTCGTAAAGTATCTAGATGATCTAGTCCAAGTGTCTTCTCTGCACCTGCCAATACGCGCCGATACAAATTCTCTGCCTCGCTGTACTTTTTCTGGTTGTATAACACCTCGGCTAAACACCGGACACTCAGTAAGGTATCCGGATGATCCCTTCCAAGTGTCTTCTCTTTGCCAGCTAATGCACGCCTATGCAAAACCTCCGCTTCGTCATTTTGCTGGTTACGTAGCACCGCATCCGGATCGCCGACACCGTATAGCAGGGTATGCTGATCACCGAGCCCAGGTATCTCCATTTCGACCACTAAAGCGTGTTTAAAAACAAGTCCCGAATTCTCGTAAATTCTCTGAGCTGCTTAGGTGCGCGAGAGTCTAGGTCCACGTTCGCCCCTTATTGTTATTCATGAACCGAACACCTAGCGAAAGTGAAAGTCGTTGTCCAGGAAATTACTTTCCTCCTCTATTTACTGGACCACAGTTGAATTTTTTTGCTATAATAGGCCTTGAGCACGGCTCGGAAATATCCTTGTCAAATCTCTACTGTAGCCCTCAGTTCAAGCATTAGTATTACTTCTTAGACCGCTAGCCATGGACCGCGACCGCCCTTGCAAGGACCACACCTACTCTATTCGAATACCTAGTCTACCTCGCGCCCGTTCTGTTCGCTTTCTCAACCCCTTCTCGCAGTGGTTGTCCTCCTTTCCGCTGATAGCTCTTCGCTTAACCGAAGGTCCGATCGGGCTGTAACCTTCTAGCACCCACACCAGATACGAGCGAGGTATGTGTTGATAGCGAGAGTCAAATCTGTGGTGTGATATAAAGAGAATCCGTGATGTTTCGAGTTTGATAGTAGGTGCTAGAGTACTCGTAGATAGTTCAATGAGTCCGAAAATGATGGTGAAAGATCAAGATTGGCTGTGACCGACACATCAGGACGAGGCTCAAATGTGGTGTGAGCCCACCAAAACCAATCAGAGGTAGAGCTTAGCTTGTTGTTCTGATAGGCTACGGTAGAACTGGCAAAATTGTATTCATACGCCACTTTATCCCTTGGGCGAGACAGCAAAATTCGCGACCAGGTGGATGAGTGACTTCGCAATTGTGGTCAAGTCACATGACCACCTGCAGGGTTCGTAAAAAAAAAAATGAGGTGACAAAAGCTATTGTTGGTGACCACTTTGACACCAAAAACACTGTGTTCAACAGCACCAGAACTCGACCACCTGCAGTGGAAGTAAATCAATTCCTCATAAGGTAGTATTTCTAGGTGTTCTAATTGTGAGATTTAAATTTTGGAGTATACAGTTCAATAATGTCTAAACTGAGGCAATTTGAAATGGGCGATTTTCAAAATAGGTATCTTTTTGTATGAGCACCCATACAAATTCTCGGTGCTTGACTCTAGTTTTAGAATAAAGCGCACCAATTGACAAGAGCTGCCCACAAAACAAGCAAATTTGGGCTAGAAATATGGAATTTTAGAACGGCTAGGCCTTCCACTATCTATTAATATATTTTTCATTTTAATTAATTAGAGAGGGTAGAAGTGCAAATCACGATTTCCGCTACCCCCAAATTTTGACCATTTTGGTGTATCTCCACCGGTACTTAAACCCACCAACGATAACTTTTGTCCAATTAATCAAATTATATTCGGTAAACTACCTAGAAGCATTCCCACCGGGCTATCTATCTAACGGCATTATTTTCCCAACATAAGCCAAGTTATCCCTCATACCAAAACAAAAAACAAAACAAAAAACAAAAACAAAACAACAAAACAACAAAAACAAATCAATCCAAAACCCATAAAGTACCAGCCCGCAGGTCCTTTAACATTCTCGCTTCCCATACAACATAACAATCTTCAAACCTCCTCATATGTAATCTCAACGCAAGTGCTTTCTTACACTTAACGTTGCATTTCCAACATTCCAAATTGTCCCCGTAAAATATACCATGCCATTTACCAACCATGGTTCTTTTCCATATGTCACTTAAAGTGTCCCATTCATCCAGCTTTCCTTCCCACCATTCTTTCTCCCACTTCCATCCACATCCTCCTTCTCTTGTCCTGTTAAGGTGTCCCATCAACCCTGAACCGCCTGGCCTAACTGTACTTCCTCCTCCGAAATGTCCTTTGCACTCCTTGCAAGTCATTTCCGTTTCGTCTACGAAGAAGAATCTCGTACGTCGTAGGTCTAGGATCGGTTTACTGCAAGCGCCGTCGTGTTGTTTAAGGCAGGTCTTGCAATCGGGTTTCGGTACTTTCTCGGTTATTGTTGAACCGTTCCGACTGATTGTAATCGTGTTGTCGAACGGGTTACCGTACATGACTCTCGTGTCCAACATTTCTGGTAGGCTCGTTGGTATTCCCATTCCTAGGTACTCGTGATGGGTCCACCATTCCTTCCAATTTTGTATTTCTTTGTCGTCGAACAACTTCTCGATAGGAGGTCTTTTATCAGACAGTAACGGACATGTCTGCGCCAGGTGGAATCTATCTTCTTTTCCATCGCAGTCATCGTGACCTTTCATGCCGGTACCACTTCTTATTCTTAACAGGACGTAACTATCCAACCTTGACAGTCCTTTCAGGTGCTTGGGTTTACTCGGTTTTCTATTGTAGTACCCGTGTCCTTCTTTAGCGTGCCAGGTTTTCCATTCATCTTCTCTCCTCCTCTTGGCTTCTTCCCCGAACCCTGTTCTCACCTCCTCTATCCTCCTAACCTCGTTTCCTTCCCTCATCTTCTTTGCTAGTTTATCTACTAGCTCGTTCTCCTCTATCCCCACGTGGGCTGGTACCCATTTCAGGATTATATCTTCCACATTCTTAAGTGTTTTGGCCATCGTATCGTAGAGTCCTGAGCTTTCGCCTTCGTTGGCCATACTGTTGATCGCTCCTAGGGCTGCTTTTGAGTCTGAGAAAACAAGCATCCTCTTTTCTCCCAGACTCTTGCCTCCTTCGATACCACTTATTATGGCAAGGATTTCTCCTTCCATGATACCAGCATCCACTCTTGCTCTACCTCCTCCTTCCTTCAGCAGTGTATCGTCTTTCCATGCCATCCATGCATAACCGACTTCCGATCCTAGTTTCGAGGCATCCATGTAAATTACCAACCGACCGCTTTCGAGTGTTGTCTTTTCTTCTCTGTGTTTTACCGAAGCTATTTCTTTCTTCTCCCTTCCTATTATAACTTTCGGTAATCTGTCAAGCTTTTCGTCGCTGGTTAATTTCAACGGGAGGATGTCATTTCGCTCGCAGTTCCCAAAGTACTTGTTGTACCACGGCGAGTCCTTTCCGTATTCGTACGTCTTGGCTCTTTCTTGGCATCTTCGTACAATATACCTTGCTTGTATATTGACTGGTGGTATCCCCGATTCTGCTAGCAGAATATTGTTGGCCAACTTGAAAGGGGTTCTCTGCGTCGATCGTAGGGTGTCGTTTATCTGGATCTGTATCTTGGCTAACTGCTTTGGGCTTCCGTTCACGAATTCTAGTCCGTAGTAAACCGTCGGTAGGTAGACTGATTGTATCAGCCTAAGGGTTTCCCACGCTCCTAAACCTCCATGACTCCCGTATCTCCTTGATATACTGGCTATCCGTCTCCTTACTTCCAATCCTCTTTCCAGCCAGTAATCCACATGTGCGTCCCATCCTCCATTCACTTCCATTCTATATCCCAACACCCTTATCTCTTTGACCATGTCAATTTCATTCTCTCCAACTTTCAATTTAGGAAAACCTTTTTCTCCAAAACCCATCCAACTTGTTTTACCCGCCGCAAATCCCATGCCTCGGTTGTTCGCTATTCTGTTGCAGTCCGTATATATTTCTTCCAGTCCGGTTCTGACCATGCCAGCTGTTTTCCCTGCTACAACTACACAGGCGTCGTCGACATAGCTGACTAGGAGTGTTCTCATGGCGCTCGAACATTTTATTCTGGGTATATATACGTCTGCCATGTATACGGCGAACAGAAATGGTGAAAGTGGTGATCCTTGTGGTACTCCGGCATTGGTGTTGTAGATTCCGCTTATCCGACCGTTGAATCTGAACCTAACTCGCCTGCACCTGCACCATCTTTTTATCCATTTCGCCATCTCTTTACTGCAACCTCTCGCTGTTAACACTCTTTCGAGCAGGTTGCTATCCACCTTATCGAAACCCCCTTCGACGTCTATCGACATTATTCCTCTCTTCAGATGTTTGTTGTACTCCATAAAGTCCAACACTTGTCTGAAGGCGTCGTGTGACGATCTTCTTTTCCTAGATCCAAACTGTGTGTCTTCTAGGTCCACTTCTTTCTCTAGTCGTTCTAGTATGATTCGTTCTACCACTTTCGTCATGACGGAAAGTAGGTGAATCATCCTCCATGCTTTTGTCACAGCGTAGTTCGGTTTGTCTGCTTTCTTGATCAACACAACTTCTGCTTCGTGTGTATC
This sequence comes from Tuber umbilicatum, assembly GCA_003313605.1. Lineage (NCBI taxonomy): Eukaryota > Fungi > Ascomycota > Pezizomycetes > Pezizales > Tuberaceae > Tuber > Tuber umbilicatum. The sequence goes on along the minus strand of QLOI01000771.1, from coordinate 16,998 downwards.
TTCGAAACCGAATTTTAGCTGGTGGTTTGCGACTTTCATGAAGGATTTACTGCTTTCTTTGTACCAGAATCTGAGAAACGGGTAGCTCAGTTGGTCTATTCCAGACGTGGTATTTCCCGGGGATCTCTTAAGGGCTCTCTCCACCTCCTCCTCTTCAAACTCTCCCTCCACTTCCTCTCCTGCGCTCCTCCAACTCATTCTCGGACCTGGGTTGAGTTGTCGTGCTAGTAGGTCGCTTATACCGTCGTGGTCGTTAACGTATTCACCGTTGTCGTTTTCCATCGCCGGTAGAGCTCTCGAAGCATCCAGGTGTTTGACCGCTTTAAAAATCTCTGGGTCTTTCATCCTGGATAGCTCATCTTTTAGGTGTTCGTATCGTTTTTGTATCAGTTCCGCTCTGAACACCTTCCTAACTAGCTTCCATCTCTCCTTGTCCCCACTTCTTCTCGCCTTTTTAATATCCTTACTCATTTTCACGAGGTTGTCATCGAACCAGCCACACCGGTCGTGTTTGTTCGGTAATCTTGTAAGGTTGTTGACCTCCTCTTTAACTTTCCTCCAAATCATCTCTCCTTCGTCCTCCTCCCAATTCATCAGTTTTTCTTTTAGCCCTTCAAAATCTACCTTTCGCCAATTTATCCTTCTCTCCGTTATCCCTTCCGGCTCATGTACTTTGACACTTACGATCTGTGCAAGGTGTTCTAGTCCGGCTTTGTCTGACCATTTTATCGGGATATTCTGTATGGACTTTCGATGTAGCGTTAAGTCCAGCGCGGAGGTGTTTCGGAACGTTTTTCTCTTTGGCTTTATGATATCGAACTCGTTTGCGTCGTTCCATCTTTTCATGGCATAACCGTAGTTGTTATAGCTGAAGTCTCCAGCTAAAGAACCCCATGATGGATGTCTCGCATTGAAGTCGCCACTTATCAAGTCGTAGCAAGACAAGTTGTTGAGTTTGTTTTCGTACCAGTCCACGGAATTGTTCGGCTTCAGGTAGATCCCGGCTATCTTCCTCCTCTTACCCGTAGCTTCTTCTTCGTACTCCAGGCTGGCCACATTCTCATCATGTCCCAGCCATTTAAACCAACCAACCACCTCTTTCCTAATATACACCTCCACTCCACTTCCTTTAACAAAAGAAAACAAATCCAAACTTCCACTCTCATGATCTATATACGAACCATCTCTTTTAACTGGCGCATCCAAAACAAAGAAAATATCCACAAACTTCAACACATCCATTGCCAGCGTCCTATTACCCAATCCACCCCCAACGTTTATCGTACAGATTTGTATCTTCATTAATTAAATAATGAAAATCCCATATCCTCGTCATCTTTTGGCACCGCAGACGGTACCGAGGATGATCTTTTTCTGGGTTTCGTAGCTCTTTTCAGAACTACCTCCAAGTGTTCCTTTTTGGGATTCGCTTTTTGTTTCACGGTGATCCCTTTACCCGACTTTTCTCCGTCTACCAAGTGTTCTCTCAACGGGGTACCTGGTCTTCCTTTGAATTGTCGCCTTCCTCTATTCCGGCTTCTATCGGTTATTCCTGTGACCGAGGTGTTGTCAGCAACTACGGGCGTTGCTGAGCCGAGTCTGGGCGGCAAGTTCGATGCACCTCGGAGTCCGATGCACTTCGGGTGTCCGGTGAAGTGGTCGTCATTACCGCAGATGTTGCATTTGCAAATTACATGTTCGCAAACCGTTCCTTTCTCCACTTTGCAGAATGCCGTCTTGCAAACATGTTCTTTTTTGTCGTGCTTGCCTGCGCAGAACATGCATTTGGCGTCGTTACCGCATTCTCCTATCCTGTGTCCAGCCTGTTGGCATCTCTCACAGTTAAGCGTACGGTGGTTTTCTTTGAAAACCCTGCAAAACCGTTTAAGTCCGCCTACTCGTATGCTTGGGTTAGCTGCTCCAAGCAAGGCTTTTACTTCTTTGGTGATCTCCACCGTCAACACCAAACCTGCTTTTTCCGCCCCTCTCTTTTGTAGCGTACCTAGCCTTCCTGGCCAGAAAGGTTTAGCCACAACAAAAACCCCCTGGTTGCTTCTCTCGATGTCTCCTGCCATCTTCTCGCAACCTTCACCGTCCCATTTTCGCATATCTTCCTTGCTCATTAGCGGAACATCTGCGACAAAAACCTTTATCTTCTCAATGTCCAAAACGAACTCAAAGGCTGCTAAATTCAGGTTCTCCAACGTCTTTCTCAGATTACCAAAGCTGCCTGTCAGGTCTTTGGCTCTAGCGTCAGTTAGCGTAAGGTGGACGTCACCCCACTTGTTACTGCCAACTTCCGCAAAAAAGAAACCTCGTTCCTTCTTTTCCGTTGCCAGTTTGCCGTTTAGCTCCTGGCGTATCCTTTCCAAGGTTATTCCCTTCGGGAGTACCGTCTTGTGACCCCTTTCGCTGACAAACCTCAGCTTTAGGTGTCTCTCCTTGTCGCTGTACTTCGACAAGACCACCTCTTTCTTCTTTTTCTTTTCCACCAATGTGAACGTCCCTCCATTGGTGTTTTTCTTTGCCATTTTAGCCCAAGAGATGGCGTTCTCCTTTTCTTCAACCGTAGTCTTAAACGCCGGCTTCGTATGATACGGTATTGCCGGCGGAGGCGACGTTGTTTCATTACCGGTTTCTCTTACTACCGGTTTTCGGAACGTTTTCTCCCTAGTGTTGTTAACGTTCCTTGGAACACTGGGGACCTTAACTTTCTTTGGCCATCCTTCAGCCAACACATCCGCTTTCCATTCCCTAAGCTCATCCAGCTTATCTCTCATCTCCATCACCAGCTTTTCCAGCCTGGTAATCCTATCACCGTAGGAGACGTACTCCGAACCTACATTGCTGTTAAGATCAGAAAGGGACCAGTCTTCTCCTTTACCTGCTTCATCCTCTTGACGACGTTGTGCATCCTCCTCCAATACCTCATCCTCCGCCTTGTTCATATCTAACTCCATTTCATTCAGGATATCCAACATATCCTGTGTAACACCCGTTCCGTCGGTATAAGGCATTGTCGACGGTAGGCAGTCATCGTTTTTAATGAATTTCCTAGATCCATTAAAGTCAATCTCCGGCAAAGCTTTTCCTTTGCCTTTAAACTTTCTTTCAGGGATGGGTGTATCCTCCTCCCTGTTTTCGTCGCTATCGCTGAGTATTTCAGCTATTCTCTGGTTAGCATTTACAAGGTAGCTATCCATCACCTCGCTTTTTCCTACAGCATGTTTGCTGTCACCCAATCCTGTTCCTTCGCTTGTCTTGTTACCACCAATGTCCATCGCAATGTCCGGTGTATAGTCGTCGTCTCTCGGATCGTCCAACTTAAAATTTCTGTACATCTTTCTATGACCTGACGAAATATTTCCCAGGTCCATCTCTTCCAAAACCGGCCAGCTGTTTCTACTGACCTCAATCGTTGCTCCGGTCGTGTTGGTTGTACCCGTTAACTGGGTATCCGTTGTCGTTTCACCTTCCAACTGTGAAGGCACGTAAGAATCATCTTGTGAATGATCAAAGAAAATTCCTGAGGAATTCTCCTTGTTCACCACACATCCTTTGCATCCTGCGACGTTAAGTATTGCTGCAATCACCACTTTTAAATCCGAAATGGATCTAACACCTGAGGAGTTAATCCACTCCCTCAAGTCATCGTTGTTCTTACCCTTCCTGTTGCATCCATCTCTGTGAATGAATGTCAGTCTCAAGCCTTCTGGCGCAACGTAAGAGGTGACCAGCATCCTCTTTAGCAGTGGTTGCCCCCTGGAGGGGCACCCAGCTATCTCCATCTCGGTTATACTTCTCTAGCTTCTGTAAAATGAAGCTGAACTTAACTCCACAATAATTTGAACTAAATTATCACTTCCACCAATCTCTTTTTCCCACACCTTTTTAAACCCTGTCGCAATCTGCCACTTCACCACAACACTTATCGTTCGACCAGTAAGTATCTCCCACACCAAACCAAAGCCAATAAAGTAAACTTGAGCGTAAAAAGCAAGCAAAAGTTATCGTAGTCGCGAAAGGGATGTTTTGTCCAAGAACTATACATCCACGAACGAGAGCTCAGTTAAAATTGCGGGAAAGGGCCTCAGCCACCTGGTCGCGGATATTACCCTCTCAGACCGCCCAAGGGATACTATGGCATTGGAGTCATTTCTTAGTGTAGTATGGCTTGCTATCATGATATCTTTCTTTTGATTTGTCTCGGCTGGGAATTCTGCACGTCTTATCGCGATGTTCAACTAATTACTCAAGTTCTCAAGGCACCCAGCTAACGATCGAGCACTCTGTTGCTCCCTCGGTCGGACGAAGACGACATAAGCTAGATTTAGGGGCAGTGACAATCAAACAATTGGCTGCTGCCTAATTACAGAGAATTCCCTCCCGGCATTCTTATATAATAGAACATGTTGAATGTTTGAAGTTGAATGTGAACAAGCGGGAGAACCATGAAAAGATCGGAAAACAAGAACAAACTAATTCGGTCATGGTAGTGGTAGCACGGTCCTCTGGCTACCCACACAAGTTGGTTGTTCACAAAAGGTCGGCGCGGTTCGTTCGTGATTCGCCTGTGGTTCCGTTGTCTATCTAGCCGTGGCCCTCCTTCCCCATATTCTTTCACACAATCGTCTTCTTTCCCTCCTTTCAAGTTATCCAGTCTTATCTCTTCTTACACACAGACACCGCTTGATACAACCTCATCGCACTTACTTGCGCTGTTCCACTCCACTTCGTGAGACCCTCCTTACCGATTATTACCTCGGCATCCATTATTTTGAACAACAATCAGACCACCAGCGGCGAGTGATTTATCATGATGCTGGCGTCAATCTTGACAGATCAGTAATTATTCCGGTCGTATGAGAAAGCACACAGCACAGTGCACGCCTAACTAGCTTGCCTCCTCCAGGCCCCGAAGGAGTTCGGGACGATTTGCTCCTTTTATCGCTAGCCCGTGATTTCTAGTTTAATGACACCCAACCCTTGCAATCAGGAGATCCTAGAGCAGGCTTTCTTTTATACTTTAAACCAAGTTAGAGATATCCGTCGATCCACTTTTTGCTCCATCCCCTGCTTCCTCCTCGCTGCTTTTCGTTCTACCCCTCCTTCTAGGGGTGTCTTATTGCTAGGCAATCAGGGTTAAGATAAAGGAAGATCTGAATAGCATGGGAGCTGTGTAGTGAGTAGTCGGATTCAACCCGAACCAGACATCGGCAAAATGGTGTCAACGTTGCTGTGCATCGTACAGCCAGTTGAGCAGCATAAGATCTCATACCCGTGTATCATATCTTCACATCCCCTTTGGAAAACGGTAGCCTAGATGAATGTAAATAGGCCTCCAAGAGAACAAGCGCTGAATTAAGAATTATTTTTCTTTAGGGGGGGGTGAAAAGTTTCCTACACCCACCCTAGATATCGCTCCTGCCCTGTCTATCCACCTCCCAATACAGCATAAACAGTGCTCAACGATAAGTTACGCTATCATTCCCGCAACTAAATATATAACATTGACAGCACCCCCCGACACCAGTCATCCGCTCCCCTTGAAATTTAGTAAAAAAAAATATCTGGACGCAGATAGTGTCGCAGCATATCAGTAACATAGCATCGTGGATTCGTAGTGTGTTTGTCTACAGGTTACCGGCATGAAGAACCAGGGCATCTAAGTGCGAATTTAGTGTGCGAGATCAGACCCGCACAGAAAATCCACCATACAAACTTTCAATTCCTGTGTCCAGGTTCTACATGCCGGGGACTTGTAGTGCCGAGTGATGCTATGCGCATTACCGCTGAGGGTTGGGCACAGAAAACTTTACTCCACTGAGCAACCCCCATTAGCATTTTTTTTAGCAAAGTCACATGAGATGTTGCTTTTCTCGGACAGGAGGGTTTCAGGAATTTTCTTACTACCATAGTATCCAAGGTGGTGTGTAGCATTCACTGGGTTCAGGGGGATGGAAAAACCCACGTTCTAAAACGGATGTATGATAGCAATATTATTACTTGCAAAATGGCACAGCAGCAACAAACCCCTCTCAAGTTGTATCATAGGTTACCCACAGGCCAAGATCTAAAAGTATTAAGACAATAAATTGCTAGGTTCCCTATGGGCTTCCCCCAGTCCAGTTGAAGTTAAACCAGAACAGTCTTCCTAAATGATACTCCGCCTCAAAGATAGTCACTAACGAAGAAACTACCATATCTACCGGAAGAAACAGCCAAAGGGCGAAGTGCGGAGAATGAGATCAACACAGGTCGGCCACAACTCAGGCTGGACATGAAAGAAAAAAGCCGTGAGCTAGGATTTAGTAAAAAAATCCTAGCTAAGACTCAGCCAGGAGATATATGTATTTCCCTAGGTATGATAACTGAATACGCTTGAAATTGACCAAAACCCCGCTAAGCAGGAGTAATGAAGAGATACAAGGAAACACTCTGTCAATGACAGGAATTCAGTAAGGAGACAAAGATAGCAAACGAACAATCCACAACTATCGTGAAAACTAAGCCTTCTACTAATGCGCATTCTAAACGCCACAAGACAGGGGAAACGATGAATCAAACCAAATGTTCAATTCCTAGCACACAATAGCCGCTGTTTAGTGGATGTAAACAAATCAACACCGATACCCTATGCCTCAGGGTGTGCAAACAACACCCCATCACCCGTAGCAACTACAGAATTCCAGAAAAGAAAGTAAAGATAGAATCTGATAAAAAACAATACATCCAAAATAACCTCAGTCCCCGCTCCTCACGACACCTGCTCTGGGGGTCTCGGGTGCAGGGCCTGGAGAAGCACCTCCAGGTACCTAGCACTTTTCAGAGTCATCCGATGACTTGGGCCTAGAGCTTTCTTTCCCTCCGTAACTGCACGCCGATACACAATCTCCGCTGTATCATATTTTCCCTGACCGCACAGTACTTCACCGAGATTAATGGTGCTCTGGAGCGTATGTGGATGACCTGGCCCCGGAGCCCTCTCCCTCCCTGCCAGCCCACGCCAATGCATCATCTCCGCTTCGTGATACCTTCTCTGTTTGTGCAACGTCCGAGAAAGGTTATAGAGGCACATTAGGGTATCTCGATGGTCTAGTCCGAGTGTCTTCTCTGCACCCAATAACGCACGTCGATACATAACCTCCGCCTCATGGTGCTTTCCCTGATTACGCAATGCCACCCCAAGGTTATAGACAGTAAGTAAGGTATCTCAGTGAGTTAGTCCAAGCGTCTTCTCTCTGCCTGCCAGTGCACATCGGCACATAACTTCAGCTTCGTGATACTTCTTCATACCGAGCAACGTTTCGCTTAGCGTAATTATTGTGTCGAGGGTGAACGGGTGATCAGGTCCCAAAGTCTTCTCCATACCCCGTAACGCATGCCGATACATTCTCTCCGCTTCGTTATAATTTTTCCGATCAAGCAGCGTCACAGCTAGACCATGGATACTTAGTATGGTATCTAGATCATATGGTCCAAGTGTCCTCCCTCTACCCTCCTGTGCAGATCGAAACATCAACTCCGCTTCTTCGTACTTTCTCTGGTGATGCAACGTTCGGCCAAGATTATCCATGCTTCTAAGGGTATCTGCATGATTTGCTCCGAGGGCTCTCTTTCGGCCAGCCAACGTAGGTTGAAAAATAGCCTCCGCCTCGTCATACTTTCTCAGATCAAGCAATTTTTCGCCTATCGCATTCATGCTCTGGAGTGTGAACGGATGTTCGGGCCCCAGAACCTTCTCCATGCCCTCCAAAGCATGCCGATACGTGACGTCCACTTCTCCATACCTTTTCCGGTCAAGCAGAGTCACAGATGGACTATCGGCACCCAGTGGAATGTCTGGGTGGTGTGGCCCAATTGCCATTTCTCTGTCCACTGATCGACATCGGCGTTTCGTTTCCGCCTCCCCTTTCTTTTCCTGGCTATGTCGTTTCTTACCAACAGCGGCAAAACTAGGTGGAGTATCGGGATCGCCTGGTGGAAGCAAATCCTCCCTTCCCCCTGTAGCCTGGTGCGGCATAATTCCAGCTCCACCACTCCGATCCAGCAACAAAACAGCTAAATTATCGACACTCTGTAGGGTATCTGGGTGATCTGGACCAAGTGTCCTCTCTCTGCCAGCCAATGCACGTCGATACATAGCCTCCGCTTCGCCGTGCTTTCCCTGGCTGTACAATGCCGCGCCTAGGCCGTTCACGCTCCATATGGTCTCTGGATGGTCCGGCCCAAGTGTCTTCTCCCTGCCCGCCAATGCACGTCGACACATAGCCTCCGCTTCGTCGTGCTTTCCCAGGTTCTGCAGCGCCACTCCTAGGTTATGCGCGCTTCGCAAGATATCTGGATGATCCGGTCCAAGCGTCTTCTCTCCACCAGCCAATGCATGTCGATACAGAATCTCCGCTTCCCTGCATTTTCCCTGGGTACCCAGCACCACGCCTAGGCTGTTCACGCTTCGTAAGGTAACTAGATGATCAGGCCCAAATGTCTTCTCTCTACCCACCAATGCCCGCCTACACATATCCTCTGCCTCGCCGTACTTCTTCTGGTAATAAAACACCTCGGCTAAACCTTGGACACTCCGTAATGTATCCGGATGATTCCTTCCAAGTCTCTTCTCTTTACCCGCCAGGGCACGCCTATGCAAAATCTCCGCTTCGCTCTCTTGCTGGCTACGCAGCATCGCCGTGCCACCGACACTGTAAGGGTAGGTAGATCGTGGATCCTAAGTGTCTTTGTTTGACCGCTAACACTTGCTCAAAAAAATTCCCGAATTATTGTAAACTCTCTGAACTATTTGGCTGTGCGGATGCTCAAGTCCCCGTTCACTCTCTATTGCTGTGCGCGGACCAAACTCCCGGCTAGAGTTGCACTCGTCCACTTTCCTCGTCTATTTGCTGGGTCACAGTTTATTTGTTTCGCTATAATAGGCCTTGAGCACGATTGGAAAATATCTTTGCCAACCCTTCGCCCCCATTAAAAGCATTAGTATTGCTCCCCAGACCGCTACGCCATGGACTCAAGATTACTCCCGCCACGAGTGCTTTTGTAAGGACCACACTTACTCCGCTCGGACACCTAATGTACCTCGCACCCCGTTCCGTCCGCTTTCAATGACTAGGTATTCTTTCTCGGCCCCTTCCTTCCACAGCTACTCTCCGCTCCGCCGATTGCTTTTCACCCCACGGAAGGTCTAATCGGGCTACAACCCACGACATCAGATATGAGCGGGGTATGTGTTGATAACGAGGGTCAAACCTGCTGTATGGTGTAGAAAAAAAACCGTGATATTTCACATATAATTCTCGAGTAGGTGTTAGAGTTCAACCAGGCTGGAAACTGTCGTGAGGGGTCAAGATCAGCAGCGCTTGATACCGGTACACCATGGCTAGGCTGGACACACGTGATGTAAGCCCATTAAACTAATCATCAATCAGGAGCTAGTTCTTGGCTTATTGTCCTACTCAATAAGCTACAAGCACAATGCCGCAAGAACTGAACTTCATGCTAGGACGTCGGGGTTACCACTACTGTAACAAGGCTGGCTTGTTATATTTTCCTTCCCTTTACCCGTCCCAGCAGGGAACTCTGGATGTCTAAGCGTAAGGGCCAATTACTCCAGCTCTTGTGGCTCCCTACTAAAGATCCAGCACTTCTCTTTGCCAAGAGAGAATGACATAAGCTACAGTACTAGTATCATACTAGGACAAATCTTTTCGTCCGATGCCCTTTTTATACCAAAAGCGCCCATCTTCACCACTCTCCCTCATTGCCCAATGTTTATGAGAATCAGTGGAAATTTGCCCATGCATTGACAAACCTGTAGATAAGAATTTTCCAGAACCCTTAAATATTATGAAGTGATGGAGAAAAAGTTGTTCAAGTATCCGGTATCAGTTGCCATGTACCTTTTTGTATGGGACCCCATACAAAAATTGAGGTCACCCTCACATTGGCCGATACAACCACAAACAATGAAGACAGTCTTGATCCCTTACACTTGCACATGTAGAGGTGGAAATAGATAGTCATTCCCTAGCGTATGAAGCAATTTGAGGTGTTATCATATATGCAGCATTCATAATTGTCCCTATTTTTCGTTTAAAAAGGTCATCGGACGAAAAGATTTGTCTCCGTACTCTAGGTTAAACAACAGAGCGGTGATCCAAAGATCGAAGGCTGCTCAGTTGTAGAGAAGAAAGCTTGAATTATCCACCTCTGGCATTCTCAAGTAATGAAAGGATTAGAAAAAACACTTTAGACATCAGTTAAATTATCCCGCCCATTATCCCCTTACAGCTTACTACCCATCAGATCACAAAGTAGTGCCGGGCACAACCAAACAAATCTCACAAATGAGAAAAACGGGTGAGAGCGAGTAAATATAAAAATAAGAATCGAAAGAATATTCCCAAAAACTGCTCCCACCCTCCCTACTCCCTCACCATACGATCCAAAGACGATATACTACCGAGGTGATTCGGAAAATTTTACACGGGTATAGGTGCCTATGCGTAAGCCGCACCCGTCACGACGGCCACCCCCTACCGGGTTTATCAGCGATATCCGATCTTGCGTGAATCTGTGTGGTACAGTACTATACCCGATCGCTGAGCTACCGTACTCCAGAAACAAGCGAAGCGACCACCCACCCAGTCAACCCTGCAAGAACAGTGGGAGTGGGGGTTCTGAGTGCGCGCAGTGGAAATGGCAGAAGAGGGCAGTGAGGTGTAGATGCAGCGTAATACGGTGCTCCGGCAGTCGGCGCTCATCCTAATATTCACGGACTATCACTCGGTCGTGACGGTGGGGCATGTCTGTGTTGTAGGTCAAACGTGCGAGGAGAGATCGGAGAGGAGAGAAGACAAAGTTGGCGGGAAGTAAGAACCACAGTAAGGTATATATCGGCAATAGAAAGGATAGATTTTTTGTGGTCCCCCTATTACCCACTATGCCTGAGACCGCCGTACTGATACTCTTACCGGTGTCTATATACAGTGTGATATGAGTCCCAATACTCCGTACCCAACATGATTCCGTCACATTAAAGCAATATTTCCAAAAGCATGAGTGGATAACTACGAGCGCCCATGATGACTCGCTGGCTAGCCAGCAAAACCTTGTCGCTGTGGACCGTGGTAGCGTACAGAGTTCCCCCCGCTGTTTCCTTGCGCTGCTATACCTCAAGAGATACTCGGGACACATGCATGGTGCCATTCCGACCGCCAGATCGACCGAGGGAACCTCGCACCCTTCAAAAAAAGTGCGACAAAACGGAAATGCAGAAAGAAGGTTGCGAGACATTGCATACGCACACAAAACCCGGAACATTGTTACAGGAATGGAAGGGAAGGAAATGGGATAAAATACAACGCGAGGTGAAGCAAATTGAAGAAAAGCAGAGTAAAGTATCACAACGCCGGCCAGGCCCTCCGTACAAAGTAAAGCAAATCCCAGTCAAACCTCCAGCCAACCGATAATGCAAGCCCCCATTCCATTCGATGCAGAAGAGCAAAAACAAAGTGAAAACAAATAGTGGCAGAACAAGGCCAACCAAGCCAAACCACAAATCTAAAAATAAAAAAACCATTCCCTCCACTCACCCACAAACAGTCTTCCACAGCTCCCTCGCCTCCTTAACATACATAAATGTAACGCCCAGCATCTGCACCTCATAGTACACATCCCGCAGGGAAATGACGCCCGCGCGCAGAAGGCTCTGCACGAATAGACACAGCAGCTGCACCTGCCGTGCCTGCGCCCTCTTCCCGCTGCCACCATCGCGGTACTCGCCGTCGAGCATTTCCTCCGCCGAGCGCGTCCCGTTTGATAGAAAGTTGTGTATTAGCAGGTTTGCCTCGCCCTCCGTGAGGGCCGATGTTTGGGTGATTAGGATGTTTATGGTTTCCAGGGCATTGAGGGTGGGGGTTAGGAAGGAAAGACTTGAGAGGATTTCCTGACGACGGTGGGAGGTAGAGGGTGGCGATGGTGGGATTGTAGTGGTATTGGGTGAGGAGAGGAGGAGGAGGAGGATTCCTCGGGACAAGACTGGGTTGTTAGATATTAAGCTAGCGAGGATAGGAGTTGAGAGAAAGTCCAGTGGGTATGTGGTTAGGAGAGATGGTGTGGATTTTAGAGTCGCGAGTAGGGAGTTTACGACGTTCGGGCGGAGCTCTTCGGACAGGGCCCTAACAAGGAAGGTTGAGACTTCGGCTGCTGTGTCTTGGGCCAGTGGTGAAGGGCGTCCATTCGACGGTGTTTGCGCGCCGGACGTAAGTCCACTAGCCGAGGAACATCCACTCCCGCCAACACCTGCCCCAACCTCGTCAATACCCAATTCCCTCTTACGCCCTTTTTTGGCACCTCCATCGCCTCCCCTGAGGTTGTCCTTCCCCTTCATCGGTGCATCATAAATCCCCTGCTCGCACAAATCCTCTGTAAAAGACTCCACATCAACTACAAACTCCAAACCCCGACCAGCAAACTCATGCGGCGAAAGCCCCGCTAGCCTACCCCCATGCTCACCTAGAATCCCTCTAACAAACCTAGCCCGAATCCTGAGTACCTCATCGCGAACGCCCGATTCTGCGCCCCAATCATCACTCCGCTGTTTCTGTTTCTGCTTCTCTGCTGCTTCATACTCTCGACAAACATCTACCCAATGCGCGAGCGATGGGTTCATGCGCAGCCCGTACATCCGGTACGCCTCAAAAAGGACAAATTCCGCGTTTAGCATGAAGCTCAGGTATTCTCCAGCGCTAATGGCGATTCTGGCGCCCAGAATTTGCATGAGGGTGCTGATGGGCTCGGGGACGGTCGAGAGGATTTCCAGGGTGTTGTGGAGCTCGCAGATACGCGTGAAGGCATTTTCCCGGACGGTAGGAATGCTGAGGAAAGCATTCGCGGTCTTCTGAAATGGGTCGGTGAAGATTGTCAGGACGCGGACCAGTTCGGCGGGTAATGGATCAGTCGAGAGGAGCATTATGGAGTGTAGCGCGGTATAGGTGAGTGTCGGTAGATGTGGGGAAACTGAATTGGCTGGGCTGGTTGGCGGATTGGCCAGGTGTGAAAGAGGCGGAACAGAAAAGAGAATAATTGGTGTGGAGATCTGAGAGGCTTGGCTTACCCTTATCCTGATAAGACAAGCGGGAAGCAACCGGATTTGCGGCTGACCACGCGTTGCTAACCGTAGATATTGCGAACTATCGTGTGGAGAGATCGGAAGTGTAGAAGGGAGTGAAGGAATTCAATGCAGGGAGGTGATGTGCGGTAGAGCGAGAAATAGGAAAGAAAATGGAGAAAATGAAAGTATTAAAATACCTCTATGGTAATATTATGTAAGCTGTTGACGAGTGCCTCTAGCTCTACCTCTCTCTCTCTTCGTTTGGGCAGGTTTGATGGTGGGGCAGGAAACGGAAGATGTAAGCTTCACCACCAGCCAGACCTATGATATGACACCTTGCTGTGCGCCTCCTTGTGCTCACCCGAACCCAAACCCCGCGCGCATACCCCACAAGATAGCAAGCCACATCATCTCGAACTAATTTACGATACCGCTTCAAGATTGTACAATTTCGACAACTCGGCAGAAATATTCGCAAATTTCAAGTGATCGCTATCATGATATTGTAGTCATACAACAGAAAGAAGCGAAAAAAGGGGGAGAGAAAATGAGTAGCAAACCAAACCGAAAAAAAGACCCATGCTCGTAACGACAAAAGAGAAAAAGAACGAGGAAGAGGGTGAGAGCCCAACATTATCGGCCCAAAACACCCCTTATGTAAAGACCGACCGACAGACAATGACCGCCCTCTCAAACGGTATCAATTCAAGAATTACCATCACTCCTCCACTAGCCGACGTTGTTTGCGCTTGACGGAATAAGGATCGTAAGGGTTTCGCGTCTCTCTAGTACTTCTAGTACTTAAATATAATGTACCTGGTGGGTAAGAATTAGCAACCGCAGCATTCCAAAAAGGACCCAAAAGGGGAGAGAAACTCACAGGGCGTGAATGATTCCAGGCAAGTAACCCAAGCAGGTGAAAATAATATTGATGAACAGATCACCGCTACATCCCCTCTCTAGAAAGACACCAAGAGGAGGAAGAAGGATAGCGAGAATGATCTTGCAAATATCGCTAAAGAAACAATTAGAACCTTTCAATTCAACCTCCCCAAACTTCCAAAGCTTCTCCCCTCCCCCCCTCCGGTAAGCAGAAAGGAACTGACCTGGCGGTGAAAGGCATGATGACGATGTTTGTTGTGGTTGTGGTTGGTAGTAGTTTTTAAGCTCAAGCGTTCGATGCGGGTTTCGATAAAATGTCAAGTTTGTTCAAGGAGCAAAGCTGGGTATCTTGTATTGCCGAAAGGGATGAGGAGAAAGGGAAAGGGGGGAGGGGACACCCGGGCCTTTATCTGCAGTGTTCAAGGGAAATGGGAAAGGAAAAAAGGGTGGGCTCACAAAAAAAAACCTCTCGAGACCAAACGTCATACCCGTACTGAGTACTCATACAATGCCCATCCGCCACCGAGCCTCAAGCCCGGTTATCCCGGTGCAATGTGGCTGGTGCAGGGTGGGTTCGTCATCAAGGAATAAGTTACGTCATCCTTGGATGAACTCCTCCATTTATGCCTGTAGTTGGAAACTTCCACCATGAAGATTCCTCATCACCTTATATAATTTATTGCTTCGCCCTTGGATCCCCCGGAGGGGTTTGAGAAATCTCTTCATCCGCTTACCGCTGACTTTGTGCCCTAAGCTACGAGTAACGACCCTTCACATCTTGTCTCTATCGCAAGATCATAGTTTTTTTTTTTGTTCATTCTTGTCTTATTTCTCATACCATTAGGCACAGTGTGCCTCGTGATGGTCTTCAGCTACCCGTTCAGCCCGAGACAGCCAGTCCAACGGGGAAAACTTGGTTGGGCCTGACTTTATAGGAGAGCATAACGTGCCGGTATGATGCATATGTTGCAAGTACCTTATCCAAAGCTTGGCAAAAGAGAGACGCGTAATGTCCCGCCCCCCAAAAAATTAAATGGCCATCATGTTCGGATTCAATGATGGTGCCGGGAGAAAGGAAGGATCAATAGGAAAAATCATCATGTCGTGGCTCTGTGCTCTCCCCCGATTTCAATGTATTGCACAACTTTACTGCCTGCTGTGCGAATAAGTTACAAGTGTCGTAGAGTGCTGCTAGTGGTAGCCTACAATTTCCGGACACCCCAATCGAATGCATCTTTCACCCCATTTTCCCACCGGATAGGATCGCGATGCACCGCGCAGTGGTACAGTACGGCACCGCGACACGACACATAAAGGTGCAAATACCATACTCGAGTACAATCCTCCTCAGGAACCGAGTATACTACACTGCGCCCTACCGTACGGTACTCGTAAGAGAGCGGGGGGACCAGGCCAACGAGTCCTATCAGCACGAACATCTCCGACGCAAGCCACAACCGTGCAGTTCCGCACTGACTACCTCGAATAAACTACACCATTAGTGAGAGAAAAGAAAAGTAACCCAAAGCACAAATACGGCATTTCTGATACTAAACGGGCCCTCGCTTCCCGATTCAGAGCTTTGCTTGGTGTTGCTCGCACAGGATGCAGGTGGGGAACGAATGGCCTTACTCGAGTAGAGGCTTCGGCACCATAACGGTACTCGAACACTCGTGCAGTTCCAACGGCTGAGGCTTGCCAAGCAAGGCAATGGAGGGTCCGTCTGACCTGTGTGGTGTGGCGGGTGAGACTGGCTCCGGTACCGTAGATCCCTATGTACTGAGTACTGTACTGTAGCTGGGCATCATCATGGTGGAGAAGAGAACCGCAAGGGCCCAACGTTTACTAAGTATTTACTTGCACTGCGCAGTATCATATTTACTGCCGCGCTATCACTGCCCTGCTCTGCCCTGCTCTGCCCTCTCCCCCCCCCCGGCGCCGAACACAATCCTCCAAGCACCCACCCGCAAGCTAATCTAAGATGGCGACCACTCTCCCATGTGTGCCATCGACAATCCTGAGGCGGTGGCCGCGATTCAGCATATCGATCCTTGGCTTAGCACTGGACTAAGACCTTGGTAACGCAGTCCGGCTTTCTCCAAATAGGCTAACATGAGGCCATCGTCCCTACGGATTGAATGCGCTCATAGCTCGAGTTATGTACGAGTAGTCTATTCGGGTGGACTATTTTACTCGAGTACTAGTGCTACCCGGGAGACCAGGCCGACAGGCGCTGAGGCTCAAACCCATGGCAGGGTTAAGTGGGTAATAAACCCCTGGCAAATCATAGATTCTCACCGCGAAATCCTTCATCACTAGCAACAAGCCTGCAAGACCATCGAATGCCCGAACCCGACATTTGTAATTATATCATAGCAACACAGACGAAACAACCGTATCACACTGCAGCACTCGACTTTCACCCCTATCCCCCATCCATCCTCTTCAAGAACCTACCGGTAATTACCGTGACCGAATACCGTAAAAGCTGGAATAATTGGACCTCACGCCGAGACGTCCAGAATTTGCTCCTTTGAATTGAGGGGAGTGCCGGTAACACAGCGGAAAACTGTCTCTCAGCCCTCAACTGAGACAAATAAAAAGAAATCAACACTACTAGGAGAGGTAACTCCAACGTCCTAGCGTGAGGTCCAATTATTCACAATTTCTGCGGTACGGTACGGTATTCCAAACATCATCCATTCCTTCATCCGTCCACCCCCTAATCTGCAAACAAACCCTCAATTACACTCTCCCTTCCTCTGTCGCGTGAGTCACTTGCACACGAACACAGGTACAGACAGGAAAATGAAATTCCGCACCTTGACGATCCCATTAACCCTATCCCTATTACCCCTGACGTGGGCACAAGGCATCGGCGGCGCCATGGAAGAAGTCCAGCCGACCACAACGCGTACAAACGCTCCTCCCGAGCCTACCAAAGTCTAGTGAACCCCCCCCTTCTCCCCTCCGCCCGCGATAGTGCTAACAAT